>CAXHLB010000565.1:0-134725 GCA_964017235.1 Sabellastarte sp. h YS-2021 | reverse complement strand
AACACCGCTGGTGTCAAATCTGTGCGTCCAAGCGTTCCCTTGACACGGGTCATTGTCCTTAATGCTACAAATCCAACGTAGCCGCATTCCCACCTAAAATCGTAACGCCACCTGATCTGGAAATCAGTTTTTGGGTACAATTTGATGACGTTTCCTTTAATAACTTTGGAACCGGAGCACCTAGAGGAGTGCGGACGGCGCCTAAGGCGGGCCGTTCCGTGGCCTTTTTAGATTATATGGGCGTTCCAGTGCGGCGTTCCTCTAGCCGGACTCCCACCTCCAAACATAGGCTGAAAATGCTTTTTTCTCCACCGACGGGACTTACATTTCCTTTAATAAGTTTGGAACCGGAGCACCTAGAGGAGTGCGGACGGCGCCTAAGGCGGGCCCCTCCCTGGCCTTCTTAGATTATATGGGCGTTCCAGTGCGGCGTTCCTCTAGCCGGACTCCCACCTCCAAACATAGGCTGAAAGTGCTTTTTTCTCCACCGACGGGACTTACATTTCCTTTAATAAGTTTGGAACCGGAGCACCTAGAGGAGTGCGGACGGCGCCTAAGGCGGGCCCGTTCCGTGGCCTTTTTAGATTATATGGGCGTTCCAGTGCGGCGTTCCTCTAGCCGGACTCCCACCTCCAAACATAGGCTGAAAATGCTTTTTTTCTCCACCGACGGGACTTACATTTCCTTTAATAAGTTTGGAACCGGAGCACCTAGAGGAGTGCGGACGGCGGCCTAAGGCGGGCCCCTCCCCTGGCCTTCTTAGATTATATGGGCGTTCCAGTGCGGCGTTCCTCTAGCCGGACTCCCACCTCCCAACATAAGCTGAAAAGGCTTTTTTTTCCACCAACGGGACTTACATTTCCTGTAATGACTTTGGAACCGGAGCACCTAGAGGAGTGCGGACGGCGCCTAAGGCGGGCCCCTTCCCTGGCCTTCTTAGATTATATGGGCGTTCCAGTGCGGCGTTCCTCTAGCCGGACTCCCACCTCCCAACATAAGCTGAAAATGCTTTTTTTCCTCCGACGGGACTTACATTTCCTTTAATAACTTTGGAACCGGAGCACATAGCCGGCTGCGGACGGCGGCTAAAGTGGGCCCATTCCGTGGCCTTTCTAGATTATATGGGCGTTCCAGTTTGGCGTTCCTCTAGCCGGACTCCCACCTCCAAACATAGGCTGAAAGTGCTTTTTTCTCGACCGACGGGACTTACATTTCCTGTAATAAGTTTGGAACCGGAGCACCTAGAGGAGTGCGGACGGCGCCTAAGGCGGGCCCCTTCCCTGGCCTTCTTAGATTATATGGGCGTTCCAGTGCGGCGTTCCTCTAGCCGGACTCCCACCTCCCAACATAGGGCTGAAAAGGCTTTTTTTTCCACCGACGGGACTTACATTTCCTTTAATGACTTTGGAACCGGAGCACCTAGAGGAGTGCGGACGGCGCCTAAAGCGGGCCCCTTCCCTGGCCTTCTTAGATTATATGGGCGTTCCAGTGTGCCGTGCGTCTTAGCGCATTCCCACCTCTGCCAAGCTGCTGGATATGGCTTTCTGGCCAGGGTCGGGACTTACGTTTCCTTTAATAACTCAGGAACCGGAGCACCTAGCCAGGTGGGGACGGCGGCAGAAGTTGGCCCCTTCCCTGGCCTTCCTAGATTATATGGGCGTTCCAGTGCGGCGCTCCTCTAGCCGGACTCCCACCTCTGAACATAGGCTGAAAATGGTTTTTTCGCCACAGACGGGAATTACATTTCCTTTAATAACTTTGGAACCGGAGCACACAGCCGGGTGCGGACGGCGCCTAAAGCGGGCCCCTTCCATGGCCTTCCTAGATTATATGGGCGTTCCGGTGCGCCGCGGCTCTAGCCGGACTCCCGCCTATAAAGAGAGGCTGAAAATGCATTTTTGGACACCGACAGGACTTACATTTCCTTCAATAACTTTGGTACCGGAGCACATAGCCGGGTGCGGGCGGCATCTAAAGCGGGCCGTTTCCATGGCCTTATTAGATTATATGGGCGTTTCAGTGCACCGTGCATCTTAGCGGATCAGTACCTCTGCCAGGCTTATAGAAATACACCTATAGATAGTGGGCAGGCCCGCGAAAGTGAGTTTATCATGAACAGGAAGTACACTGCCCTATCCCCATTAAGGCAGAAGGGAAGGGGGAAGAAAAGGGGGGGGGGGGGGAAGAGATCGACAGGAAACGGCCTTTTTTTTTTTTTTTTTTTTTTTTTTTAAGTCCCATCGACGTCCCTCCACTTTAAACAAGGCCAGCGCCACACTCGTTCCACTTGAAGGTGTCAAATGTTCAGGGAATATGGCCCATTCTGCCTCCTATTTACAGGCACTTTCCCTCTTCAAAAGGGCCTCTCACGCTCGGTCTGTTGCATAACAAACCAAAAAATACCCTCTCCCCCTACCCGTTACTCCAGTCATAGAAAAAAAACAAGTCCATCCCAATAGATTCCTGGGTCAAGGCTGACCCGGGAGACACATTTTCTGGCAGACTTTCATTAGTCTGGCCTACTTTTGGCCACTTTTAGGCCAAAAAGGAACTCCTCCATCTTATTTGGACCATATCTCAGGAACCGCTTAAGATATTGGAACACCGCTGGTGTCAAATCGTGCGTCCAAGCGTTCCCTTGACACGGGTCATTGTCTTAATGCTACAAATCCAACGTAGCCGCATTCCCACCTAAAATCGTAACGCCACCTGATCTGGAAATCAGTTTTTGGGTACAATTTGATGACGTTTCCTTTAATAACTTTGGAACCGGAGCACCTAGAGGAGTGCGGACGGCGCCTAAGGCGGGCCCGTTCCGTGGCCTTTTTAGATTATATGGGCGTTCCAGTGCGGCGTTCCTCTAGCCGGACTCCCACCTCCAAACATAGGCTGAAAATGCTTTTTTCTCCACCGACGGGACTTACATTTCCTTTAATAAGTTTGGAACCGGAGCACCTAGAGGAGTGCGGACGGCGCCTAAGGCGGGCCCCTCCCCTGGCCTTCTTAGATTATATGGGCGTTCCAGTGCGGCGTTCCTCTAGCCGGACTCCCACCTCCAAACATAGGCTGAAAGTGCTTTTTTCTCCACCGACGGGACTTACATTTCCTTTAATAAGTTTGGAACCGGAGCACCTAGAGGAGTGCGGACGGCGCCTAAGGCGGGCCCGTTCCGTGGCCTTTTTAGATTATATGGGCGTTCCAGTGCGGCGTTCCTCTAGCCGGACTCCCACCTCCAAACATAGGCTGAAAATGCTTTTTTTCTCCACCGACGGGACTTACATTTCCTTTAATAAGTTTGGAACCGGAGCACCTAGAGGAGTGCGGACGGCGCCTAAGGCGGGCCCCTCCCCTGGCCTTCTTAGATTATATGGGCGTTCCAGTGCGGCGTTCCTCTAGCCGGACTCCCACCTCCCAACATAAGCTGAAAAGGCTTTTTTTTCCACCAACGGGACTTACATTTCCTGTAATGACTTTGGAACCGGAGCACCTAGAGGAGTGCGGACGGCGCCTAAGGCGGGCCCCTTCCCTGGCCTTCTTAGATTATATGGGCGTTCCAGTGCGGCGTTCCTCTAGCCGGACTCCCACCTCCCAACATAAGCTGAAAATGCTTTTTTTTCCTCCGACGGGACTTACATTTCCTTTAATAACTTTGGAACCGGAGCACATAGCCGGCTGCGGACGGCGGCTAAAGTGGGCCCATTCCGTGGCCTTTCTAGATTATATGGGCGTTCCAGTTTGGCGTTCCTCTAGCCGGACTCCCACCTCCAAACATAGGCTGAAAGTGCTTTTTTCTCGACCGACGGGACTTACATTTCCTGTAATAAGTTTGGAACCGGAGCACCTAGAGGAGTGCGGACGGCGCCTAAGGCGGGCCCCTTCCCTGGCCTTCTTAGATTATATGGGCGTTCCAGTGCGGCGTTCCTCTAGCCGGACTCCCACCTCCCAACATAGGCTGAAAAGGCTTTTTTTTCCACCGACGGGACTTACATTTCCTTTAATGACTTTGGAACCGGAGCACCTAGAGGAGTGCGGACGGCGCCTAAAGCGGGCCCCTTCCCTGGCCTTCTTAGATTATATGGGCGTTCCAGTGTGCCGTGCGTCTTAGCGCATTCCCACCTCTGCCAAGCTGCTGGATATGGCTTTCTGGCCAGGGTCGGGACTTACGTTTCCTTTAATAACTCAGGAACCGGAGCACCTAGCCAGGTGGGGACGGCGGCAGAAGTTGGCCCCTTCCCTGGCCTTCCTAGATTATATGGGCGTTCCAGTGCGGCGCTCCTCTAGCCGGACTCCCACCTCTGAACATAGGCTGAAAATGGTTTTTTCGCCACAGACGGGAATTACATTTCCTTTAATAACTTTGGAACCGGAGCACACAGCCGGGTGCGGACGGCGCCTAAAGCGGGCCCCTTCCATGGCCTTCCTAGATTATATGGGCGTTCCGGTGCGCCGCGGCTCTAGCCGGACTCCCGCCTATAAAGAGAGGCTGAAAATGCATTTTTGGACACCGACAGGACTTACATTTCCTTCAATAACTTTGGTACCGGAGCACATAGCCGGGTGCGGGCGGCATCTAAAGCGGGCCGTTTCCATGGCCTTATTAGATTATATGGGCGTTTCAGTGCACCGTGCATCTTAGCGGATCAGTACCTCTGCCAGGCTTATAGAAATACACCTATAGATAGTGGGCAGGCCCGCGAAAGTGAGTTTATCATGAACAGGAAGTACACTGCCCTATCCCCATTAAGGCAGAAGGGAAGGGGGAAGAAAAGGGGGGGGGGGGGGAAGAGATCGACAGGAAACGGCCTTTTTTTTTTTTTTTTTTTTTTTTTTTAAGTCCCATCGACGTCCCTCCACTTTAAACAAGGCCAGCGCCACACTCGTTCCACTTGAAGGTGTCAAATGTTCAGGGAATATGGCCCATTCTGCCTCCTATTTACAGGCACTTTCCCTCTTCAAAAGGGCCTCTCACGCTCGGTCTGTTGCATAACAAACCAAAAAATACCCTCTCCCCCTACCCGTTACTCCAGTCATAGAAAAAAAACAAGTCCATCCCAATAGATTCCTGGGTCAAGGCTGACCCGGGAGACACATTTTCTGGCAGACTTTCATTAGTCTGGCCTACTTTTGGCCACTTTTAGGCCAAAAAGGAACTCCTCCATCTTATTTGGACCATATCTCAGGAACCGCTTAAGATATTGGAACACCGCTGGTGTCAAATCGTGCGTCCAAGCGTTCCCTTGACACGGGTCATTGTCTTAATGCTACAAATCCAACGTAGCCGCATTCCCACCTAAAATCGTAACGCCACCTGATCTGGAAATCAGTTTTTGGGTACAATTTGATGACGTTTCCTTTAATAACTTTGGAACCGGAGCACCTAGAGGAGTGCGGACGGCGCCTAAGGCGGGCCCGTTCCGTGGCCTTTTTAGATTATATGGGCGTTCCAGTGCGGCGTTCCTCTAGCCGGACTCCCACCTCCAAACATAGGCTGAAAATGCTTTTTTCTCCACCGACGGGACTTACATTTCCTTTAATAAGTTTGGAACCGGAGCACCTAGAGGAGTGTGGACGGCGCCTAAGGCGGGCCCCTCCCCTGGCCTTCTTAGATTATATGGGCGTTCCAGTGCGGCGTTCCTCTAGCCGGACTCCCACCTCCAAACATAGGCTGAAAGTGCTTTTTTCTCCACCGACGGGACTTACATTTCCTTTAATAAGTTTGGAACCGGAGCACCTAGAGGAGTGCGGACGGCGCCTAAGGCGGGCCCGTTCCGTGGCCTTTTTAGATTATATGGGCGTTCCAGTGCGGCGTTCCTCTAGCCGGACTCCCACCTCCAAACATAGGCTGAAAATGCTTTTTTTCTCCACCGACGGGACTTACATTTCCTTTAATAAGTTTGGAACCGGAGCACCTAGAGGAGTGCGGACGGCGCCTAAGGCGGGCCCCTCCCCTGGCCTTCTTAGATTATATGGGCGTTCCAGTGCGGCGTTCCTCTAGCCGGACTCCCACCTCCCAACATAAGCTGAAAAGGCTTTTTTTTCCACCAACGGGACTTACATTTCCTGTAATGACTTTGGAACCGGAGCACCTAGAGGAGTGCGGACGGCGCCTAAGGCGGGCCCCTTCCCTGGCCTTCTTAGATTATATGGGCGTTCCAGTGCGGCGTTCCTCTAGCCGGACTCCCACCTCCCAACATAAGCTGAAAATGCTTTTTTTTCCTCCGACGGGACTTACATTTCCTTTAATAACTTTGGAACCGGAGCACATAGCCGGCTGCGGACGGCGGCTAAAGTGGGCCCATTCCGTGGCCTTTCTAGATTATATGGGCGTTCCAGTTTGGCGTTCCTCTAGCCGGACTCCCACCTCCAAACATAGGCTGAAAGTGCTTTTTTCTCGACCGACGGGACTTACATTTCCTGTAATAAGTTTGGAACCGGAGCACCTAGAGGAGTGCGGACGGCGCCTAAGGCGGGCCCCTTCCCTGGCCTTCTTAGATTATATGGGCGTTCCAGTGCGGCGTTCCTCTAGCCGGACTCCCACCTCCCAACATAGGCTGAAAAGGCTTTTTTTTCCACCGACGGGACTTACATTTCCTTTAATGACTTTGGAACCGGAGCACCTAGAGGAGTGCGGACGGCGCCTAAAGCGGGCCCCTTCCCTGGCCTTCTTAGATTATATGGGCGTTCCAGTGTGCCGTGCGTCTTAGCGCATTCCCACCTCTGCCAAGCTGCTGGATATGGCTTTCTGGCCAGGGTCGGGACTTACGTTTCCTTTAATAACTCAGGAACCGGAGCACCTAGCCAGGTGGGGACGGCGGCAGAAGTTGGCCCCTTCCCTGGCCTTCCTAGATTATATGGGCGTTCCAGTGCGGCGCTCCTCTAGCCGGACTCCCACCTCTGAACATAGGCTGAAAATGGTTTTTTCGCCACAGACGGGAATTACATTTCCTTTAATAACTTTGGAACCGGAGCACACAGCCGGGTGCGGACGGCGCCTAAAGCGGGCCCCTTCCATGGCCTTCCTAGATTATATGGGCGTTCCGGTGCGCCGCGGCTCTAGCCGGACTCCCGCCTATAAAGAGAGGCTGAAAATGCATTTTTGGACACCGACAGGACTTACATTTCCTTCAATAACTTTGGTACCGGAGCACATAGCCGGGTGCGGGCGGCATCTAAAGCGGGCCGTTTCCATGGCCTTATTAGATTATATGGGCGTTTCAGTGCACCGTGCATCTTAGCGGATCAGTACCTCTGCCAGGCTTATAGAAATACACCTATAGATAGTGGGCAGGCCCGCGAAAGTGAGTTTATCATGAACAGGAAGTACACTGCCCTATCCCCATTAAGGCAGAAGGGAAGGGGGAAGAAAAGGGGGGGGGGGGGGAAGAGATCGACAGGAAACGGCCTTTTTTTTTTTTTTTTTTTTTTTTTTTAAGTCCCATCGACGTCCCTCCACTTTAAACAAGGCCAGCGCCACACTCGTTCCACTTGAAGGTGTCAAATGTTCAGGGAATATGGCCCATTCTGCCTCCTATTTACAGGCACTTTCCCTCTTCAAAAGGGCCTCTCACGCTCGGTCTGTTGCATAACAAACCAAAAAATACCCTCTCCCCCTACCCGTTACTCCAGTCATAGAAAAAAAACAAGTCCATCCCAATAGATTCCTGGGTCAAGGCTGACCCGGGAGACACATTTTCTGGCAGACTTTCATTAGTCTGGCCTACTTTTGGCCACTTTTAGGCCAAAAAGGAACTCCTCCATCTTATTTGGACCATATCTCAGGAACCGCTTAAGATATTGGAACACCGCTGGTGTCAAATCGTGCGTCCAAGCGTTCCCTTGACACGGGTCATTGTCTTAATGCTACAAATCCAACGTAGCCGCATTCCCACCTAAAATCGTAACGCCACCTGATCTGGAAATCAGTTTTTGGGTACAATTTGATGACGTTTCCTTTAATAACTTTGGAACCGGAGCACCTAGAGGAGTGCGGACGGCGCCTAAGGCGGGCCCGTTCCGTGGCCTTTTTAGATTATATGGGCGTTCCAGTGCGGCGTTCCTCTAGCCGGACTCCCACCTCCAAACATAGGCTGAAAATGCTTTTTTCTCCACCGACGGGACTTACATTTCCTTTAATAAGTTTGGAACCGGAGCACCTAGAGGAGTGCGGACGGCGCCTAAGGCGGGCCCCTCCCCTGGCCTTCTTAGATTATATGGGCGTTCCAGTGCGGCGTTCCTCTAGCCGGACTCCCACCTCCAAACATAGGCTGAAAGTGCTTTTTTCTCCACCGACGGGACTTACATTTCCTTTAATAAGTTTGGAACCGGAGCACCTAGAGGAGTGCGGACGGCGCCTAAGGCGGGCCCGTTCCGTGGCCTTTTTAGATTATATGGGCGTTCCAGTGCGGCGTTCCTCTAGCCGGACTCCCACCTCCAAACATAGGCTGAAAATGCTTTTTTTCTCCACCGACGGGACTTACATTTCCTTTAATAAGTTTGGAACCGGAGCACCTAGAGGAGTGCGGACGGCGCCTAAGGCGGGCCCCTCCCCTGGCCTTCTTAGATTATATGGGCGTTCCAGTGCGGCGTTCCTCTAGCCGGACTCCCACCTCCCAACATAAGCTGAAAAGGCTTTTTTTTCCACCAACGGGACTTACATTTCCTGTAATGACTTTGGAACCGGAGCACCTAGAGGAGTGCGGACGGCGCCTAAGGCGGGCCCCTTCCCTGGCCTTCTTAGATTATATGGGCGTTCCAGTGCGGCGTTCCTCTAGCCGGACTCCCACCTCCCAACATAAGCTGAAAATGCTTTTTTTTCCTCCGACGGGACTTACATTTCCTTTAATAACTTTGGAACCGGAGCACATAGCCGGCTGCGGACGGCGGCTAAAGTGGGCCCATTCCGTGGCCTTTCTAGATTATATGGGCGTTCCAGTTTGGCGTTCCTCTAGCCGGACTCCCACCTCCAAACATAGGCTGAAAGTGCTTTTTTCTCGACCGACGGGACTTACATTTCCTGTAATAAGTTTGGAACCGGAGCACCTAGAGGAGTGCGGACGGCGCCTAAGGCGGGCCCCTTCCCTGGCCTTCTTAGATTATATGGGCGTTCCAGTGCGGCGTTCCTCTAGCCGGACTCCCACCTCCCAACATAGGCTGAAAAGGCTTTTTTTTCCACCGACGGGACTTACATTTCCTTTAATGACTTTGGAACCGGAGCACCTAGAGGAGTGCGGACGGCGCCTAAAGCGGGCCCCTTCCCTGGCCTTCTTAGATTATATGGGCGTTCCAGTGTGCCGTGCGTCTTAGCGCATTCCCACCTCTGCCAAGCTGCTGGATATGGCTTTCTGGCCAGGGTCGGGACTTACGTTTCCTTTAATAACTCAGGAACCGGAGCACCTAGCCAGGTGGGGACGGCGGCAGAAGTTGGCCCCTTCCCTGGCCTTCCTAGATTATATGGGCGTTCCAGTGCGGCGCTCCTCTAGCCGGACTCCCACCTCTGAACATAGGCTGAAAATGGTTTTTTCGCCACAGACGGGAATTACATTTCCTTTAATAACTTTGGAACCGGAGCACACAGCCGGGTGCGGACGGCGCCTAAAGCGGGCCCCTTCCATGGCCTTCCTAGATTATATGGGCGTTCCGGTGCGCCGCGGCTCTAGCCGGACTCCCGCCTATAAAGAGAGGCTGAAAATGCATTTTTGGACACCGACAGGACTTACATTTCCTTCAATAACTTTGGTACCGGAGCACATAGCCGGGTGCGGGCGGCATCTAAAGCGGGCCGTTTCCATGGCCTTATTAGATTATATGGGCGTTTCAGTGCACCGTGCATCTTAGCGGATCAGTACCTCTGCCAGGCTTATAGAAATACACCTATAGATAGTGGGCAGGCCCGCGAAAGTGAGTTTATCATGAACAGGAAGTACACTGCCCTATCCCCATTAAGGCAGAAGGGAAGGGGGAAGAAAAGGGGGGGGGGGGGGAAGAGATCGACAGGAAACGGCCTTTTTTTTTTTTTTTTTTTTTTTTTTTAAGTCCCATCGACGTCCCTCCACTTTAAACAAGGCCAGCGCCACACTCGTTCCACTTGAAGGTGTCAAATGTTCAGGGAATATGGCCCATTCTGCCTCCTATTTACAGGCACTTTCCCTCTTCAAAAGGGCCTCTCACGCTCGGTCTGTTGCATAACAAACCAAAAAATACCCTCTCCCCCTACCCGTTACTCCAGTCATAGAAAAAAAACAAGTCCATCCCAATAGATTCCTGGGTCAAGGCTGACCCGGGAGACACATTTTCTGGCAGACTTTCATTAGTCTGGCCTACTTTTGGCCACTTTTAGGCCAAAAAGGAACTCCTCCATCTTATTTGGACCATATCTCAGGAACCGCTTAAGATATTGGAACACCGCTGGTGTCAAATCGTGCGTCCAAGCGTTCCCTTGACACGGGTCATTGTCTTAATGCTACAAATCCAACGTAGCCGCATTCCCACCTAAAATCGTAACGCCACCTGATCTGGAAATCAGTTTTTGGGTACAATTTGATGACGTTTCCTTTAATAACTTTGGAACCGGAGCACCTAGAGGAGTGCGGACGGCGCCTAAGGCGGGCCCGTTCCGTGGCCTTTTTAGATTATATGGGCGTTCCAGTGCGGCGTTCCTCTAGCCGGACTCCCACCTCCAAACATAGGCTGAAAATGCTTTTTTCTCCACCGACGGGACTTACATTTCCTTTAATAAGTTTGGAACCGGAGCACCTAGAGGAGTGCGGACGGCGCCTAAGGCGGGCCCCTCCCCTGGCCTTCTTAGATTATATGGGCGTTCCAGTGCGGCGTTCCTCTAGCCGGACTCCCACCTCCAAACATAGGCTGAAAGTGCTTTTTTCTCCACCGACGGGACTTACATTTCCTTTAATAAGTTTGGAACCGGAGCACCTAGAGGAGTGCGGACGGCGCCTAAGGCGGGCCCGTTCCGTGGCCTTTTTAGATTATATGGGCGTTCCAGTGCGGCGTTCCTCTAGCCGGACTCCCACCTCCAAACATAGGCTGAAAATGCTTTTTTTCTCCACCGACGGGACTTACATTTCCTTTAATAAGTTTGGAACCGGAGCACCTAGAGGAGTGCGGACGGCGCCTAAGGCGGGCCCCTCCCCTGGCCTTCTTAGATTATATGGGCGTTCCAGTGCGGCGTTCCTCTAGCCGGACTCCCACCTCCCAACATAAGCTGAAAAGGCTTTTTTTTCCACCAACGGGACTTACATTTCCTGTAATGACTTTGGAACCGGAGCACCTAGAGGAGTGCGGACGGCGCCTAAGGCGGGCCCCTTCCCTGGCCTTCTTAGATTATATGGGCGTTCCAGTGCGGCGTTCCTCTAGCCGGACTCCCACCTCCCAACATAAGCTGAAAATGCTTTTTTTTCCTCCGACGGGACTTACATTTCCTTTAATAACTTTGGAACCGGAGCACATAGCCGGCTGCGGACGGCGGCTAAAGTGGGCCCATTCCGTGGCCTTTCTAGATTATATGGGCGTTCCAGTTTGGCGTTCCTCTAGCCGGACTCCCACCTCCAAACATAGGCTGAAAGTGCTTTTTTCTCGACCGACGGGACTTACATTTCCTGTAATAAGTTTGGAACCGGAGCACCTAGAGGAGTGCGGACGGCGCCTAAGGCGGGCCCCTTCCCTGGCCTTCTTAGATTATATGGGCGTTCCAGTGCGGCGTTCCTCTAGCCGGACTCCCACCTCCCAACATAGGCTGAAAAGGCTTTTTTTTCCACCGACGGGACTTACATTTCCTTTAATGACTTTGGAACCGGAGCACCTAGAGGAGTGCGGACGGCGCCTAAAGCGGGCCCCTTCCCTGGCCTTCTTAGATTATATGGGCGTTCCAGTGTGCCGTGCGTCTTAGCGCATTCCCACCTCTGCCAAGCTGCTGGATATGGCTTTCTGGCCAGGGTCGGGACTTACGTTTCCTTTAATAACTCAGGAACCGGAGCACCTAGCCAGGTGGGGACGGCGGCAGAAGTTGGCCCCTTCCCTGGCCTTCCTAGATTATATGGGCGTTCCAGTGCGGCGCTCCTCTAGCCGGACTCCCACCTCTGAACATAGGCTGAAAATGGTTTTTTCGCCACAGACGGGAATTACATTTCCTTTAATAACTTTGGAACCGGAGCACACAGCCGGGTGCGGACGGCGCCTAAAGCGGGCCCCTTCCATGGCCTTCCTAGATTATATGGGCGTTCCGGTGCGCCGCGGCTCTAGCCGGACTCCCGCCTATAAAGAGAGGCTGAAAATGCATTTTTGGACACCGACAGGACTTACATTTCCTTCAATAACTTTGGTACCGGAGCACATAGCCGGGTGCGGGCGGCATCTAAAGCGGGCCGTTTCCATGGCCTTATTAGATTATATGGGCGTTTCAGTGCACCGTGCATCTTAGCGGATCAGTACCTCTGCCAGGCTTATAGAAATACACCTATAGATAGTGGGCAGGCCCGCGAAAGTGAGTTTATCATGAACAGGAAGTACACTGCCCTATCCCCATTAAGGCAGAAGGGAAGGGGGAAGAAAAGGGGGGGGGGGGGGAAGAGATCGACAGGAAACGGCCTTTTTTTTTTTTTTTTTTTTTTTTTTTAAGTCCCATCGACGTCCCTCCACTTTAAACAAGGCCAGCGCCACACTCGTTCCACTTGAAGGTGTCAAATGTTCAGGGAATATGGCCCATTCTGCCTCCTATTTACAGGCACTTTCCCTCTTCAAAAGGGCCTCTCACGCTCGGTCTGTTGCATAACAAACCAAAAAATACCCTCTCCCCCTACCCGTTACTCCAGTCATAGAAAAAAAACAAGTCCATCCCAATAGATTCCTGGGTCAAGGCTGACCCGGGAGACACATTTTCTGGCAGACTTTCATTAGTCTGGCCTACTTTTGGCCACTTTTAGGCCAAAAAGGAACTCCTCCATCTTATTTGGACCATATCTCAGGAACCGCTTAAGATATTGGAACACCGCTGGTGTCAAATCGTGCGTCCAAGCGTTCCCTTGACACGGGTCATTGTCTTAATGCTACAAATCCAACGTAGCCGCATTCCCACCTAAAATCGTAACGCCACCTGATCTGGAAATCAGTTTTTGGGTACAATTTGATGACGTTTCCTTTAATAACTTTGGAACCGGAGCACCTAGAGGAGTGCGGACGGCGCCTAAGGCGGGCCCGTTCCGTGGCCTTTTTAGATTATATGGGCGTTCCAGTGCGGCGTTCCTCTAGCCGGACTCCCACCTCCAAACATAGGCTGAAAATGCTTTTTTCTCCACCGACGGGACTTACATTTCCTTTAATAAGTTTGGAACCGGAGCACCTAGAGGAGTGCGGACGGCGCCTAAGGCGGGCCCCTCCCCTGGCCTTCTTAGATTATATGGGCGTTCCAGTGCGGCGTTCCTCTAGCCGGACTCCCACCTCCAAACATAGGCTGAAAGTGCTTTTTTCTCCACCGACGGGACTTACATTTCCTTTAATAAGTTTGGAACCGGAGCACCTAGAGGAGTGCGGACGGCGCCTAAGGCGGGCCCGTTCCGTGGCCTTTTTAGATTATATGGGCGTTCCAGTGCGGCGTTCCTCTAGCCGGACTCCCACCTCCAAACATAGGCTGAAAATGCTTTTTTTCTCCACCGACGGGACTTACATTTCCTTTAATAAGTTTGGAACCGGAGCACCTAGAGGAGTGCGGACGGCGCCTAAGGCGGGCCCCTCCCCTGGCCTTCTTAGATTATATGGGCGTTCCAGTGCGGCGTTCCTCTAGCCGGACTCCCACCTCCCAACATAAGCTGAAAAGGCTTTTTTTTCCACCAACGGGACTTACATTTCCTGTAATGACTTTGGAACCGGAGCACCTAGAGGAGTGCGGACGGCGCCTAAGGCGGGCCCCTTCCCTGGCCTTCTTAGATTATATGGGCGTTCCAGTGCGGCGTTCCTCTAGCCGGACTCCCACCTCCCAACATAAGCTGAAAATGCTTTTTTTTCCTCCGACGGGACTTACATTTCCTTTAATAACTTTGGAACCGGAGCACATAGCCGGCTGCGGACGGCGGCTAAAGTGGGCCCATTCCGTGGCCTTTCTAGATTATATGGGCGTTCCAGTTTGGCGTTCCTCTAGCCGGACTCCCACCTCCAAACATAGGCTGAAAGTGCTTTTTTCTCGACCGACGGGACTTACATTTCCTGTAATAAGTTTGGAACCGGAGCACCTAGAGGAGTGCGGACGGCGCCTAAGGCGGGCCCCTTCCCTGGCCTTCTTAGATTATATGGGCGTTCCAGTGCGGCGTTCCTCTAGCCGGACTCCCACCTCCCAACATAGGCTGAAAAGGCTTTTTTTTCCACCGACGGGACTTACATTTCCTTTAATGACTTTGGAACCGGAGCACCTAGAGGAGTGCGGACGGCGCCTAAAGCGGGCCCCTTCCCTGGCCTTCTTAGATTATATGGGCGTTCCAGTGTGCCGTGCGTCTTAGCGCATTCCCACCTCTGCCAAGCTGCTGGATATGGCTTTCTGGCCAGGGTCGGGACTTACGTTTCCTTTAATAACTCAGGAACCGGAGCACCTAGCCAGGTGGGGACGGCGGCAGAAGTTGGCCCCTTCCCTGGCCTTCCTAGATTATATGGGCGTTCCAGTGCGGCGCTCCTCTAGCCGGACTCCCACCTCTGAACATAGGCTGAAAATGGTTTTTTCGCCACAGACGGGAATTACATTTCCTTTAATAACTTTGGAACCGGAGCACACAGCCGGGTGCGGACGGCGCCTAAAGCGGGCCCCTTCCATGGCCTTCCTAGATTATATGGGCGTTCCGGTGCGCCGCGGCTCTAGCCGGACTCCCGCCTATAAAGAGAGGCTGAAAATGCATTTTTGGACACCGACAGGACTTACATTTCCTTCAATAACTTTGGTACCGGAGCACA
Organism: Sabellastarte sp. h YS-2021; assembly: GCA_964017235.1. Lineage (NCBI taxonomy): Eukaryota > Metazoa > Annelida > Polychaeta > Sabellida > Sabellidae > Sabellastarte > Sabellastarte sp. h YS-2021. The sequence continues at coordinate 119,779 of CAXHLB010000565.1, read as the reverse complement.
TAGCCGGGTGCGGGCGGCATCTAAAGCGGGCCGTTTCCATGGCCTTATTAGATTATATGGGCGTTTCAGTGCACCGTGCATCTTAGCGGATCAGTACCTCTGCCAGGCTTATAGAAATACACCTATAGATAGTGGGCAGGCCCGCGAAAGTGAGTTTATCATGAACAGGAAGTACACTGCCCTATCCCCATTAAGGCAGAAGGGAAGGGGGAAGAAAAGGGGGGGGGGGGGGAAGAGATCGACAGGAAACGGCCTTTTTTTTTTTTTTTTTTTTTTTTTTTAAGTCCCATCGACGTCCCTCCACTTTAAACAAGGCCAGCGCCACACTCGTTCCACTTGAAGGTGTCAAATGTTCAGGGAATATGGCCCATTCTGCCTCCTATTTACAGGCACTTTCCCTCTTCAAAAGGGCCTCTCACGCTCGGTCTGTTGCATAACAAACCAAAAAATACCCTCTCCCCCTACCCGTTACTCCAGTCATAGAAAAAAAACAAGTCCATCCCAATAGATTCCTGGGTCAAGGCTGACCCGGGAGACACATTTTCTGGCAGACTTTCATTAGTCTGGCCTACTTTTGGCCACTTTTAGGCCAAAAAGGAACTCCTCCATCTTATTTGGACCATATCTCAGGAACCGCTTAAGATATTGGAACACCGCTGGTGTCAAATCGTGCGTCCAAGCGTTCCCTTGACACGGGTCATTGTCTTAATGCTACAAATCCAACGTAGCCGCATTCCCACCTAAAATCGTAACGCCACCTGATCTGGAAATCAGTTTTTGGGTACAATTTGATGACGTTTCCTTTAATAACTTTGGAACCGGAGCACCTAGAGGAGTGCGGACGGCGCCTAAGGCGGGCCCGTTCCGTGGCCTTTTTAGATTATATGGGCGTTCCAGTGCGGCGTTCCTCTAGCCGGACTCCCACCTCCAAACATAGGCTGAAAATGCTTTTTTCTCCACCGACGGGACTTACATTTCCTTTAATAAGTTTGGAACCGGAGCACCTAGAGGAGTGCGGACGGCGCCTAAGGCGGGCCCCTCCCCTGGCCTTCTTAGATTATATGGGCGTTCCAGTGCGGCGTTCCTCTAGCCGGACTCCCACCTCCAAACATAGGCTGAAAGTGCTTTTTTCTCCACCGACGGGACTTACATTTCCTTTAATAAGTTTGGAACCGGAGCACCTAGAGGAGTGCGGACGGCGCCTAAGGCGGGCCCGTTCCGTGGCCTTTTTAGATTATATGGGCGTTCCAGTGCGGCGTTCCTCTAGCCGGACTCCCACCTCCAAACATAGGCTGAAAATGCTTTTTTTCTCCACCGACGGGACTTACATTTCCTTTAATAAGTTTGGAACCGGAGCACCTAGAGGAGTGCGGACGGCGCCTAAGGCGGGCCCCTTCCCTGGCCTTCTTAGATTATATGGGCGTTCCAGTGCGGCGTTCCTCTAGCCGGACTCCCACCTCCCAACATAGGCTGAAAAGGCTTTTTTTTCCACCAACGGGACTTACATTTCCTGTAATGACTTTGGAACCGGAGCACCTAGAGGAGTGCGGACGGCGCCTAAGGCGGGCCCCTTCCCTGGCCTTCTTAGATTATATGGGCGTTCCAGTGCGGCGTTCCTCTAGCCGGACTCCCACCTCCCAACATAAGCTGAAAATGCTTTTTTTTCCTCCGACGGGACTTACATTTCCTTTAATAACTTTGGAACCGGAGCACATAGCCGGCTGCGGACGGCGGCTAAAGCGGGCCCATTCCGTGGCCTTTCTAGATTATATGGGCGTTCCAGTTTGGCGTTCCTCTAGCCGGACTCCCACCTCCAAACATAGGCTGAAAGTGCTTTTTTCTCGACCGACGGGACTTACATTTCCTGTAATAAGTTTGGAACCGGAGCACCTAGAGGAGTGCGGACGGCGCCTAAGGCGGGCCCCTTCCCTGGCCTTCTTAGATTATATGGGCGTTCCAGTGCGGCGTTCCTCTAGCCGGACTCCCACCTCCCAACATAGGCTGAAAAGGCTTTTTTTTCCACCGACGGGACTTACATTTCCTTTAATGACTTTGGAACCGGAGCACCTAGAGGAGTGCGGACGGCGCCTAAAGCGGGCCCCTTCCCTGGCCTTCTTAGATTATATGGGCGTTCCAGTGTGCCGTGCGTCTTAGCGCATTCCCACCTCTGCCAAGCTGCTGGATATGGCTTTCTGGCCAGGGTCGGGACTTACGTTTCCTTTAATAACTCAGGAACCGGAGCACCTAGCCAGGTGGGGACGGCGGCAGAAGTTGGCCCCTTCCCTGGCCTTCCTAGATTATATGGGCGTTCCAGTGCGGCGCTCCTCTAGCCGGACTCCCACCTCTGAACATAGGCTGAAAATGGTTTTTTCGCCACAGACGGGAATTACATTTCCTTTAATAACTTTGGAACCGGAGCACACAGCCGGGTGCGGACGGCGCCTAAAGCGGGCCCCTTCCATGGCCTTCCTAGATTATATGGGCGTTCCGGTGCGCCGCGGCTCTAGCCGGACTCCCGCCTATAAAGAGAGGCTGAAAATGCATTTTTGGACACCGACAGGACTTACATTTCCTTTAATAACTTTGGTACCGGAGCACATAGCCGGGTGCGGGCGGCATCTAAAGCGGGCCGTTTCCATGGCCTTATTAGATTATATGGGCGTTTCAGTGCACCGTGCATCTTAGCGGATCAGTACCTCTGCCAGGCTTATAGAAATACACCTATAGATAGTGGGCAGGCCCGCGAAAGTGAGTTTATCATGAACAGGAAGTACACTGCCCTATCCCCATTAAGGCAGAAGGGAAGGGGGAAGAAAAGGGGGGGGGGGGGGGAAGAGATCGACAGGAAACGGCCTTTTTTTTTTTTTTTTTTTTTTTTTTTAAGTCCCATCGACGTCCCTCCACTTTAAACAAGGCCAGCGCCACACTCGTTCCACTTGAAGGTGTCAAACATAGCACCCACTATGTTAATATCAGGTGTTGTGAGATATGTGCAAAACCTAATAGTGGCATTTCATTTGGCTCCGTATGGGACCATAAAACAAGGTACTACATTAAAAGATCTGAAGAAGCATAGTACACATAGTTTTCGGTGACTCTGTCCAATTGAAGACATTAGTATGACCTTCATTGAACACTAGTGGCAAAGTATCAGGTAGTGCGGTTTCCTCTTGATATATTATTGCGAGTGAGGTCTATATATATATGTATATGTACATGTATTCTATGTATTGTAGTTTTAATGTAGTTCTTTTTCTGTTTAGACAACATGCCAAGATCTAAGTCCACTGCAGGAAGCTTGATCCACAGGGGTCGTCAAGGTGGAACGATCCCCTTTTTCGAAATCTTTTCCTTAAATTTAAAAATGTATGAATTTACCCCAATCACTGAGCTCTATGCGAGCTACTTGGCTCTTTATAGAGCCAAAGACACACTTGCAAAGGCACCGTCCTTGGCAACCTTTTCCAGAGTGATGGCTTCCAAATTCAGGCCACATCAAAAGAGAAAGGATTCGAAACGGGGCTATGGTTTAGTTGCAGAGAAAATGTAAGTGGCAGTTATCATTGTCAGTATAGTTCTCTTTCTAATCAGACTTTGATGGTGCTTAATCTCTGTTAAACAAGGAGACTCAGGAGCCAGGAGCAAAATGAGTGTCCAGAGAGTAGAGAGGAATCATGACTGTGATTGGTTTTATAGCTCTCGATCTCCATCACAGGACAGATTCTATATACTTAGTCCTTAACATGTTCAATCTCATAGTCTGTTATCCATTTGTCTGATAAAAGTGGGAGTAAGCTGGAGTAAACCTACTGAAGAGCTGCTCAGGCAGAAACCCACATATGTCAGTTATGATGCATTGGGTGAACTCTTCGGGCCATTACAGGCACTCGGAGTTAACTAGCTTGCCGAAGGACACCACAAGGCAGCCCCAAGAAGACTAGAGCCCATGCTGGCAACAAACTAATGAATGACTGCTCTACAAATTGAGCTAACCACTCCAGTCACAATACTTAACTGATAAGGCTCATCTTACTGATTACAAGAAATTAACTTGTTTTATGTTTGTAATTCACATGAAAAGATCTCCATGTTAAAAAATCATTGTCAATAATTACTCAATCCTGCATAAACAAGAAAGTGTCAACCACTTCAAATTGTGGCGATGCACTTTTTCTCACTATTTGAAATGTTTCATTTGCTAGAAAACGAGAGAGGGGACTTACAATCCCAACTAAGGCTGAAAGAATTGCATTTCTTCAGAGAGATGACCACATAATACCTTTCCAGAGAGTGTATGTCAGCCGTGTGAAAGGGCATGGGGCCATGTCCACAAGGGACATCAGGAAGAGTAGGCATTTCTATTTGATTGTCTGATGTTTGTGTTCCATTGGTGTTATTGGGTTTCTCTTATTGAAATAGTTGATAGACAGATGTCCTGACTTTCATATATTATTTTGTCAAGTTTGGTTTGGTCAAGTTTTCTGGTCACATTCAGATTTCTGGATGACTGACCCTGAACGCAACTAGACTTATGATAAATGGTTTTTGTTTAATCAGTGCACTGTGTTCTCCTTAGTGCAGAAGATAGGATTTGCAAAGCAGTAGATTTGATTAGATTATACTAGAAGTTACCCTTCTGGGGGTCAAAGTTTAGATTCTTACATCTCATTCAACAGCTAATGTCACACAGTGATAGGTCCTCAGTATTGTTACAGATGCCCCACTCCAAGGTGGTTTCCTATAATGAGATGCAAAACTTGCTAACTGCTGGACCCATAGAAATAAACCTGCATGCATGCCCACATTACTTTAGACAATGTCACATGGCCCACTTTCCGCCACTTGTTTAGTGGAAGAAGCTCAGGAGCCATTAAGTTAGAGATATAATCATTGCACTAGACCAATCTGCATTATTTTCACAGAAAGAAGATGCCTTGTGTAAAAAGGTGCCAGTTGTTACCTAGATTTTGTAACTTGATCTAAAGAATCTGATTACTCAGTTATTTCCCTTTCATATAATTTGCAATGGTATTAATTCCATGACATTTCATAGAAACACATTTCTACAGTAGCCTCTATGGTGGTTTTGCTTCAGATGAAATCCTCTGCAGGTATCATGGGAAGTTTGTCGATGAGAGCGAGGTAAATCAAATTGAGAGGACCCATCAGCAGAGGGGGTTCCCATCTGCTGTTTACAGGGTCACGAGGTCGCTGTATCTCGACCCATATGATCAGCACACCCCGGAGCAAAATGAGGGTGTGTGGCTAAACCACAGCCGTTATAGCCCAAATTGCAGGGTTGTGCCAGTTATGGATGAGGAAAGGTACATTGCCCTTCTTCTGATTGCAACCAAGGATATAAGCAGGGGTGAGGAACTGGTACAAGACTATGGCCGAGAAGGGCCTCAAGGTCCTGAATTTTTATTTAACTAGACTTTAAAGTCCTTAAAACTATCACAATGCCACCATTTTGGGTGTGGGTGGGAGGTTATAGATATAAAAATAAAATAAAGATCTTTATTTGTATATGTGCCTTATTGCTTCTTTCCAAAAGTATAGGTGACCATTATTCTTCCAGAGACAATCGGCACAATCGTAAAGATATTTCTGAAAGATAATTGCAGTGCTGTTGCTAATCGGTTTGTGGCACCATGTGCCTTTATCAGTTATGATATTTGGGCAACTTTATTAGGTGGAATAGGATGCCTCCAAGGAGAGCTCTGACCAAAATGAGATTTATTTTGTAATAATATGGAACAGTTCTCTTTGTATATTTTCACATATATCCCAATCCTAACAGTTACATCTGGTTGGACCACAAAAATCGAGGTACTAGATTAAATTGTTTGACCAGGTATCACAGGACCCATGTCATGGTTTTAGTGACTTATAATAATAATAATAAAGAAAGGATTTGTAGAGTGCAAAATTGATAAAAATCATCTAATGATTTTAACTCCAAGCATGGATAGTCCAAGGCCTACTAGTGGTAAAGCATCCTCTAAACATATTAATGCAAATGGGAATGGCAGGTGATCAGTGTTGGCATTAACATGTTTAGCATGGTTTCACCTATATCCAAATCCCAGATAGCACCTAGTTTATCAATGTCGCTCACTGTGAGGCAGATAAAAAATAAATGAGGCAGGTAAAAATAAAGAAGAGCATATTGTGCCCCATGTTGGACCACATGAGAGGTACTGCACTAAAATTCTGACCAACAATATCATGGCTATACAGCTGTAAAGATTTCAGTGACTTTGTCTAATTACACACATATGTATTGCTTCTTTTCAGACAACCGTGAGAATCTATGCTGTTCAAATTAGCTTATGCTCCACCATAGCTTACAGGATGTTTACATCAATTTTGGTGCTTTACATTTCCTTTAATAACTTTGGTACATGAGCACATTGCCGGGTGCGGGTGGTTGGTGAAGCGGGCCCCTCCCAGTACACGTGTAAAGTTTTCAGTAAGTTGGTCCAATTGAACACATTAGTATCACCTTTGTCGGACACTAGTGGCAAAGTATCAGGTATTGAGGTTGCCCCTTGATATATTAGTGCCAGTGGGCTTGGATTTATTGGTTGTTTTACATCGCATTCAACAGCCAGGGTCATATTGCGACAGGTAGTTTACAGGTGGAGGAAACCAGTGCATAGTGCACTGTAAACCACCGGGCATCGGCAAGTAACTACCAACTTTCCAACATGAAGTGCCCGGTCCAAGATTCGAACAGGCAGCCTCAGAGGTTGGAGGCGAGAACTCTAACCGCTACACCACCGAGCCCCCACCAGTGGGGTTGGCAGGTGATGAATGTTGGCCTAAAAGTACACGCTTTGCATGCTTTCACCTGTATCAAAGTGCCAGATAGCACTCATTATGTTAATATCAGGCGTTGTAAGGCATATGCAAGACCTAATGGTGGCATCTCATTTGGCTCCACCTGGGACCACAAAACGAGGTACTACATTAAAAAATCTGAGCTAGCATGGCGCCACAGTACACATGTAAAGTTTTTGGTTACTCAGTCCAATTAAAGACATTAATAAGGCCTTTATCGGACACTAGTGGCAATGTATCAGGTAGTGTGGTTGCCCCTCGATACATTAGTGCCCAGTGGGGTTGGCACATGATCAATGTTGGCCTGAAAGGACTCCCTTTGCATGGTTTCACCTGTATCAAAGTCCCAGATAGCACTCAGTATCTTAATATTGGGTGTTGTATTTGTTTATTTGTTGCTTTACGTCGCATTCAACAGCCAGGGTCATATTGCGACAAGTAGTTTACAGGTGGAGGAAACCAGTGCATAGTGCACTGTAAACCACCGGGCATCGGCAAGTAACTACCAACTTTCCAACATTAAGTGCCCGGTCCAAGATTCGAACCGGCAGCCTCAGAGGTTGGAGGGGATAACTCTAACCGCTACACCACCGAGCCCCCATTGGGTGTTGTAAAGCATCTGCAAGACCTAATGGTGGCATCTTGTTTGGCTCCACCTGGGACCACAAAATGAGGTACTACATTAAAAAATCTGAAAAAGCATGACGCCACAGTACACATGTAAAGTTTTCGGTGACTCGGTCAAATAATAGACATTGGTGTGGCCTTTATCGGACACTAGTGGCAAAGTATCAGGTAGTGTGGTTGCCCCTTGATATATTAGTGCCAGTGGGGTTTGCAGGTGATGAATGTTGGCCTGGAAGGGCTCCCTTTGCAATGGTTTCACCAATGCACCTACAGATGATGAGCAGGCAGCGAAATTAAGTTTCTGGTCAACAGGAAGTACACTGCCGTACCCCCAAAATAGCCATCATATCTTGTTTGCAATATTTATTATTGATGTACCGATTTCAAATGCAGAAATGAATTCAGTGCCCATTTTAGAAATCATGGACCAGTACATCATAACTGTCAAATTACACCAAGTGGCCCATTGATTGAGAACAGATGCTGAGTGGAACATGTTTGTTTAGGTTAATGTAAGTTAGAAACTACCCTGAACAGGAGAAAATAAATTGATATCAAATAATTAATTTTATTAAGTACTGCTGAATATATTGGGGATAGAACATCCTATGACATTAATACGGTAAACCAATTTGATTTATTTGCAATGGAAAAAATATCAATTAAATAACATAATTTTCTGGACAGTAGATTTATACATGATAGTAGCATATCTTAAGCATCATTGAATCCTTGAGCACAAATATTTTACTCCACAAATATCTTACACACTCATTTGACATATATTTAGCTACCAAAAATTTTTTCACAAGACAGCTATATAGCCAACAACTAATTTCTAGACAACATAAATGAAAGAAGAGGAAGATTTCAACTCAACATATAATCACTTAGAAAGGAGTGCAGGTTTGCTAAATTTCTTACATCAATGTGACATGAAAGTGATTCAAAACCATTTAAAGGTGACATACATACAGGCGGAAAGAAAAAATCCTTAAGCATTAGGTAGACATCTAGCTAACTGCTATTTGTACATTACAACATATTTACAAATGAACGATATGAAAATTTGCCAGAGTTAAAAATCCATCAATCATAACAACATTGAAAGATAAAAAATTAATAAAATTAAATGAAAAAAAAAAATTTGAAACAATATAGCATTGAAAGATTCAACAATTACACTGTTGCTGCTGTCACAATCATCTGTTCCTTTTTTTTAATGTTTTTTAACTCTAGTCTCACTTTTTCCATTGTTCTCTGTCGCCCGTTCTCATCCATGATCCACTTTAAGTTATGGCTAATTAAAATCCGGGTCACTTCAGCCACCTTTGGTAGGTGACCAGTGTCTAAACAATGCTGCAGGTATCCTTGCAGGGCTGTAATTAGTAGTCTGGTTGTTTCTGGATTCCAAAGTCGTCGTGGATTTGAGCTCACTTGGTCTCCTACCATTGATGATGATAAATCATTAGAGTCACCAAATGAGAAAGTATTTTCTTCTAATATATGTGCCACTGCAACAGAAGGCTGAAAAACGATGCAGAAGATTACCAACTGTTTAAAATATTTACAATCGATTAAACAATGCAAAGTAAGGAGCTCTACCATTTCATTCGAGTGGTCCAATTAAATTAACGGTTATATGCTGAACACATAGGTACAGATTTGATTCTGGTTTTACTATATTAGGTTCCAAATTTGGTCACCATGCAAAATGTTAGTAGTTTACAGTGCGGAAGACCTGACTAGTGTAGCTACACTGGTTTTCCTCTGCCATCAGTTGTATTATTAAATAGTAAGAGATTGCTTGAGGAGAAACACTTACACCAATTGGATTTTCTATCAACAGATTTTCTCCAGTTGATGATGGTGCATTAAAGACAGCTGGTGAGGAAGCCAATTTTCCCAGTTGTCTCTCTGCTTTGCTGGTGTCTTCAGCAGTAGGTTTCAAAATGGCAGTATCTGCGGCCTGAAAAATAAACTTTCAATTATTTACTACTTACATTAGCCCAAAAGCAAGAACTTTATTGAAGCATACAGCACATCAAACAATGCAAGAGGTATTTAATTCTGATGCAGTTGTCAAGTTAAAATAATTTAAGAATCAATTACTGGATGGGGGGATGCAAATTCCAACTTAGCATAGGGACCTTAGATTAAAAATCAGTTTCTGGTTACTTTAAGTGATACACCAACACTGGTTTCCCCCACCGTAAGTTGTTTTAAAGAGAAATGCAGAAAATTGGTAAAATAGAAAAACTTACATCAATTGGAGTTGGCAGATGTTGCTCTTCATTGAGGTTGTGTTCTGCAGTGGGCTGCAATAAATCTGTATCAGGACCCTGCCATAGAAAGCAAGACACAAAATTAGCTACTTGATGACTCACCAGCAGAGCTGAGACAACAGCCTTTGAAGCATGAAAACCAGAGGGATTGAACTCTTCTCCAGTTGTCAAATTAAATTATGAACTGTCAATATTTGACACCTTTTCTTGTTAACAAGCAATTAGATATTCAGGTGTTGATAGCTGTTATTCACTGGGATTCATTAAATCAGAAATAATTGTTTTCAAAGCTTTCACCAAATGAAGATACTCCAATTAGCTCCAAATCAATAAGGGTAAGCCCTACTGAGAGGTATAGACATGAAATTAACTTACCCCAGGTAATGTACATTCAGGAGGTTCAGAAGAGTCCACACAATGATGTAGGTCAGGTTCCCTATAAACCCCCGAGATTGTTGACACACACTGAGAATTCATAGGGTCTTCCAGGTTGTTTTTTACCCCTTCCGTTAATTCTGTTGTGCGACTTGCAGTGGAGACTCTATTCTGCATGCATGAAACAAAAATGACCAAGTATGTTAAAACATTCAAGTAATGAAGCTGACAACAGCTGCCAAGTTGTTTTATACTCAGAGAATATAATGCTATGATGAACCAGTACCAATGGTATGAAATAGATAGATTGCTATTTCTTCCACTTGATCTTAAATTAATAAGAAACACATTGAAAAGATTACACCCTGAAGCATGTAACCCTGTCAGTGATGTTTCAAGACACAAATCCTACCTGAGTCATTTCCTTTATTTTCGATGACACTTTCAGAGATGTGTGAAGCTTCTTTTTAATGTTGTAATGCTTTGTCTGAGTTTCATGTGAATGTGAGAAGTGGCATGCAACATCCTTCATGTTCAGTTCACTGTCATAAACCTCATTCAACTAAAATTACAAGCAGAACACAAACTTTACCGCTTAGAATATCACTGACAACATGTGAAACATAGTAGGCTTTGTATTCCTTTGTATCCCTATCCTTAGTGGTTTCTTTCCTGTGTTAATTTGTTGCAACTAAATCTATTCCAGGTAACAATGCCAATATATATTATTAAAAGGCCCTATTGCTTATATATCTGCTTTTAGCTGAAATTTGTCTCTTTCTTTTTACTGATACTATTACAAACTTGAAATAAAACCAACTTACTAAGACAACAAGGCTCTTCCGGATCCTAGTTGCTGTCATATCACTGACTCCAAGTGCCTCTTCAACATAGCCCTTTAGCTGACGCATGCTGTTTGTCTTGTCCAGTGCCTTTCCATTATAGTTGAGAAAAATGTTTGCTTTCCTCTCATCTGGGGAAACCTTTTCAAGGAGAACTGGCCTGATCACATGTACCCATGTGTGGAGACATTCGTACAAGTCCTGTGACAACACTAGATAGCAGGGCCCATGATGAGCATAGGTTTTATGCTCTTTTACAGATATGACCCATTCGTTAGGGGTCTCTGTTGCACTTTGAAACTCGGCGACTGTTGCATTTAGAACAGCACCTGACCTTGGGCCATTTTCAAACAACAGCCAGAGTATTAAGTCATTCCTTAGTGCAGACACAGTAGCATAGTCTATATCTATAGCATCACAGGTATTCTTGAGACTTCTGAAATTGGCGAGTGCCTGCTTGTGGCTAACTGATTGGTAGAAAGAAGCAATTTCATCACTGGTCAGTAGTTTGGAGGCCTCTTCTACGTGCAAATCTTGACGCCTAACTTTTGACTCCCTATTCAGGGATGTGAGCCAAGAGGTGATTCTTTGTAGTCCAGCATTGCATCTCTCCTCGGAAACATGTTCCTTGATCAAGAGGAAAAAATTCAGAAAGAGTCTGATGCTGTAGAGATATGACTTAACAGTGCCTACCCGCCATTCTCTTCTTCCAGTAAGTTCAGGCTCTTTCCAGTTTTTGTGTAGGTAACCTCCTTTTTCCATTAGTGGGCCAATATCCTGGAAGATTTCCAAACCATGTTCTGAAATTATTTGACCGATCTGGCGAGTATGCTGAACAGCTGTATCCTCAGATCTTAGGCCCCCATCAATACTCTCCAGGTGTGTCTTAAATTTTTCAAGTAGTTGTTTCTCCTCTTCCTGCTCCCCACCATCACTTTCACTGCATGTTTCCTCTGACGATTGTGCTGACTCATTGAATCCATACCTGGATAGCTGCAATAAGTGGGTATATACAGCTGACTGAGGGCTGATCTTGTGGTACCCCTTGATATGAGGTGGGAACTGTGAAACCTCTTTGAAACATAGGTGGCATTTTCCCTTTTTCTTGACATGTCTTGGTGCATCTTTAATACTGTGCACCAGTCGAAGATGCCTTGCAAGAGTGTCTGTTACCACTGGACACTTGGGACACTGAAGTGCTTTGCCTATGAGGATGGCACTCCTTGTCTCTACTGGTGCATCATCCTTCTCCATGCTGAAAAGCATAAGTATGTTGTTGTTATGACTGAAGTTAATATCAGTGCATAATTAAAGACAGTTCATATCTTGCATACAGACAAACAATATTTCTATACTCTATTCATTCAGTTATGCCACTGAACCTGTTTGGTGAAAATATGAAGTCCCAGACAATAAAATATCTACAGGCAGTGCTTCCATTTGCTGATTGCAAACTGTCAGACATGTGTACTTTGCAAATAAACACTTGGTAAAGCACCCACAGTGACCACAATAACAAATCTCACTAAAAACGCATACACTGTACATTGAAAATATGTGCCGGACAATGAGTTGAAAATTAAATACAAGCTGTGAATTGTCAAACTAAAGGTAAATAAGTGTGGTGCAGGCCAATTCAAATTCTTATCAGTGCCAACATACAGATTTTAATATGTAGAGGGAAAGGATATATCAATTTACAAGATTTAATTTTCCCTTTATTGAATTATGCCAGTCAGCCTAGGTGGTGAAAATCTCAAATAAGCCCCAGACATGAAAATTAAGATTATTTCATGAATTCTACCAAAAGAACATATTAAAATATGACTTTTTAGTTTTTTTGTGTTTTTTTTTCATCAGACACACAAAAAAGCAGAACATGAAATGGGGAAATGTTAAAATCTCGCAATTCTGTTACTATTGAGTGTGTTCCTTCCATGATGGGACTCTGTGAATGGAAATGAACCTATATTGGGTCTAGCCTTGTACATGTATGTCAAATTATTCAATGTGACAACATACAAATTCTCACAATAGGCTCCAAATGATTCAATTACCACAAAATACATCTAGTTTTGGTAAATTCAAATTAGTTTGAATAAATATTTCATGAATTGTATCACCAGAACACACTGTAATATGACTTTTTAATGTTTTTTGGTTATCGGACACACAAAAATGCAGGATATGAAATGGGGAAATATTAAAATCTTTCAATTATGTCACAATATTCCAATTGAGTGTGTTCCTTGCATGAATACTAACTTAGATACATTCATTACTTGCATGGCAGTGATATAAAAGGGACTCTGTGTAGGGAAATTAACATATATTGACTCTAGCCTTGTACAGGTATGTCAAATTATTTAATGTGACAACACACAAATTCTCACAATAGGCTCCAAATGATTCAATTACCACAAAATACATCTAGTTTTGGTAAATTCAAATTAGTTTGAATAAATATTTCATTAATTGTATCACCAGAACACACTGTAATATAATTTTTTAATGTTTTTTTGGTTATCGGACACACAAAAATGCAGGACATGAAATGGGGAAATCTTTTAATCTCTTAATTCTGTCATAATATTCCTATTGAGTGTGTTCCTTGCATGAATACCAACTTAGTTACATTCAGTACTTGCATGGCAGTGATATAAAACGGACTCTGGGAAAGAAATTAACATATAATGACTCTAGCCTTGTTCATGTATGTCTAATTATTCAATGTGACAACATACAAATTCTCACAATAGGCTCCAAATGATTCAGTTACCACAAAATACATCTAGTGTTGGTAAATTCAAATTAGTTTGAATAAATATTTCATGAATTGTATCACCAGAACACACTGTAATATGACTTTTTAATGTTTTTTTGTTATTGGACACACAAAAATGTAGGACATGAAATGCGGAAATATTTAAATCTCTTAATTCTGTCACAATATTCCTTATTGAGTGTGTTCCTTGCATGAATACTAAGTTAGTTACATTCATTACTTGCATGGCAGTGATATAAAAGGGACTCTGGGAAGGGAAATTAACATATATTGACTCTAGCCTTGTACATGTATGTCAAATTATTTAATGTGACAACATACAAATTCTCACAATAGGCTCCAAATGATTCAGTTATCACAAAATACATCTAGTGTTGGTAAATTCAAATTAGTTTCAATAAATATTTCATGAATTGTATCACCAGAACACACTGTAATATAACTTTTTAATGTTTTTTTGTTATCGGACACACAAAATGCAGGATATGAAATGGGGAAATCTTTAAATCTGTTAATTCTGTCACAAAATTCCTATTGAGTGTGTTCCTTGCATGAATACTAAGTTAGTTACATTCATTACTTGCATGGCAGTGATATAGAAGGGACTCTGTGAAGGGAAATTAACATATATTGACTCTAGCCTTGTACACGTATGTCAAATTATTCAATGTGACCACATACAAATTCTCACAATAGGCTCCAATTGATTCAATTACCACAAAATACATCTACTTTTGGTAAATTCAAATTAGTTTGAATAAATATTTCATGAATTGTATCACAAGAACACTCTGTAATATGACTTTTTAATGTTTTTTGGTTATCGGACACACAAAAATGCAGGATATGAAATGGGGAAATATTAAAATCTTTCAATTATGTCACAATATTCCAATTGAGTGTGTTCCTTGCATGAATACTAACTTAGATACATTCATTACTTGCATGGCAGTGATATAAAAGGGACTCTGTGTAGGGAAATTAACATATATTGACTCTAGCCTTGTACAGGTGTGTCAAATTATTTAATGTGACAACACACAAATTCTCACAATAGGCTCCAAATGATTCAATTACCACAAAATACATCTAGTTTTGGTAAATTCAAATTAGTTTGAATAAATATTTCATTAATTGTATCACCAGAACACACTGTAATATAATTTTTTAATGTTTTTTTGGTTATCGGACACACAAAAATGCAGGACATGAAATGGGGAAATCTTTTAATCTCTTAATTCTGTCATAATATTCCTATTGAGTGTGTTCCTTGCATGAATACCAACTTAGTTACATTCAGTACTTGCATGGCAGTGATATAAAACGGACTCTGGGAAAGAAATTAACATATAATGACTCTAGCCTTGTTCATGTATGTCTAATTATTCAATGTGACAACATACAAATTCTCACAATAATCTCCAAATGATTCAATTACCACAAAATACATCTAGTTTTGGTAAATTCAAATTAGTTTGAATAAATATTTCATGAATTGTATCACCAGAACACACTGTAATATGACTTTTTAATGTTTTTTGTTATCGGACACACAAAAATGCAGGATACAAAATGGGGAAAACTTAAAATCTCCCAATTCTGTCACAATATTCCTATCGAGTGTGTTACTTGCATGAATACTAACTTAGTTACATTCATTACTTGCATGGCAGTGATATAAAAGGGACTCTGTGTAGGGAAATTAACATATATTGACTCTAGCCTTGTACACGTATGTCAAATTATTTAATGTGACAACATGCAAATTCTCACAATAGGCTCCAAATGATTCAATTATCACAAAATACATCTAGTGTTGGTAAATTCAAATTAGTATCAATAAATATTTCATGAACTGTATCACCAGAACACACTGTAATATGACTTTTTAATGTTTTTTTGTTATCGGACACACAAAAATGTAGGACATGAAATGCGGAAATATTTAAATCTCTTAATTCTGTCACATTATTCCTATTGAGTGTGTTCCTTGCATGAATACTAAGTTAGTTACATTCATTACTTGCATGGTAGTGATATAAAAGGGACTCTGGGAAGGGAAATTAACATATATTGACTCTAGCCTTGTACATGTATGTCAAATTATTTAATGTGACAACATACAAATTCTCACAATAGGCTCCAAATGATTCAGTTATCACAAAATACATCTAGTGTTGGTAAATTCAAATTAGTTTGAATAAATATTTCATGAATTGTATCACCAGAACACACTGTAATATAACTTTTTAATGTTTTTTTGTTATCGGACACACAAAATGCAGGATATGAAATGGGGAAATCTTTAAATCTGTTAATTCTGTCACAAAATTCCTATTGAGTGTGTTCCTTGCATGAATACTAAGTTAGTTACATTCATTACTTGCATGGCAGTGATATAGAAGGGACTCTGTAAAGGGAAATTAACATATATTGACTCTAGCCTTGTACACGTATGTCAAATTATTCAATGTGACCACATACAAATTCTCACAATAGGCTCCAATTGATTCAATTACCACAAAATACATCTACTTTTGGTAAATTCAAATTAGTTTGAATAAATATTTCATGAATTGTATCACAAGAACACTCTGTAATATGACTTTTTAATGTTTTTTGGTTATCGGACACACAAAAATGCAGGATATGAAATGGGGAAATCTTTAAATCTGTTAATTCTGTCACAAAATTCCTATTGAGTGTGTTCCTTGCATGAATACTAAGTTAGTTACATTCATTACTTGCATAGCAGTGATATAGAAGGGACTCTGTGAATGCAAATTAACATATATTGAGTCTAACCTTGTACACGTAAGTCAAATTATTCAATGTGACAACATACAAATTCTCACAATAGGCTCCAAAAGATTCAATTATCACAAAATACATCTAGTGTTGGTAAATTCAAATTAGTTTGAATAAATATTTCATGAATTGTATCACCAGAACACACTGTAATATGACTTTTTAGTGTTTTTTTGTGATCGGACACACAAATGTGCAAGATATGAAATGGGGAAATCTTAAAATCTCTCAATTCTGTCACAATATTCCTATTGAGTGTGTTCCTTGCATGAATACTAAGTTAGTTACATTCAGTACTTGCATGGCAGTGATATAAAAGGGACTCTGTGACTGGAAATTAACATATATTGACTCTAACCTTGTACACGTATGTCAAATTATTCAATGTGACAACATACAGATTTTCACAATAGGCTCCAAAGGATTCAATTACCACAAAATACATCTAGTGTTGGTAAATTCAAATTAGTTTGAATAAATGCTTCATGAATTGTACAAACAGAACACGTTGAAATATGACTTTTTAAGTGTTTTTCGTCCTCGGACACACATAATGGCATGACATGGAACAGAGAAATCTTAAATTCTCCCTATTTGTCATTATATTTGTAATAAGTGTGTTCCTTGTATGAATACTAAATAAGTTGTATGCATTACTTGCTCACCAGTGATAAAGAAGGGACTCTTTGAAAGGAAATTAACATGATTGTTGTGGATCCTGTCATACATGTAGTACATGAGTGCTTTGTACCAAAATTGATTATAACGAACCCATGTATGAGAATTAGTATCACTGTAACTGAAGTGTTTATTCTAGATACAAATTATAGAACATTGTTAATGCAAAATATAATTAGAGAATATATTGAAAAGAAAAATATATCCCACTGTTTTTCAACAGGATTACTCCATGTACATACTGAAACACACAAAATAGTGAAATATTGAAATTAAGAAAATAATTTTTCCAATTGTCTCATTCAATGTGTTCTTCTGATGAAAACAGAGTAATACAAATATACAAGTTCTACATTAGTTGCAAAGAAAACACTCATTGAAACACCCACATAATTTAATATAGAATGATTCTTACCTCTATAAGATTTTTTATCCAATCACCACAAATATATTCAAAAAACCTTTTAAAAACACAATGACAAATACTATGTTGTAGTCCTCCAACAAAGATAGCCACAAAAATAATCTTAATATATGTAATCTCCAACCACAGCTGATGTTAAAAAACTCATGCCTTCCAGCTTCTCTCTCTGCCCTTTTTATCCTCTAAGAACCTGCCATACTTGTCTTTGATTGGTCTGCATTAATTAATAGGAATCTTCAATTGATTTGATAAGTAGCCAATGGTAAGTGATAGCCTCTTTTCTTATTGTAAGAAAGGGTTTGTTTAACTTTCTCCATCCCACCCTTCTTGATCTCCCCATACTAAGCAAACAAAATTCCCATATACAGATGAAGAAGTCAACAATATTTATTGATACCCCTTTAGATATTATACAGACAATGGATGCTATTAAATGGGAAAAGTTTTCCTCCAGAGTTAAATGTCACATTTGCAATCTTAATCCAAACCTTTTTTGTCTCCAATCATAAGACACAAACAAATTATTGAGACCTGACATACACAAATGAACAATGCTTATCAATCCTTTTTATTTCTATACTCAATAATGAACTCATTGAAAGAAGGAAATATTCTTCATATAACTAAACAAATTATTGTCTTGCTACAGGGCTACAGATTAATTAATTATCATTAAAAACTTTTGACTTACTGACTTATTTTAATTCTAAATGAATATTTCATCATTTTAGGATTAGCACATATTTCCTTAATGTTTGGACACATAAAAATGCAGGATATGAAATGGGGAAATCTTAAAATTTCTCAATTATGTCAAAATATTCCTATTAAGTGTGTTCCTTGTATGAATACTAACTTAGTTACATGCATTACTTGCATGGCAGTGATATAGAAGGGACTCTGTGAAGGGAAATTAACTTATATTAACTCTAGCCTTGTACACATATGTCAAATTATTCAATGTGACAACATACAAATTCTCACAATAGGCTCCAAATGATTCAATTATGACAAAATACATCTAGTGTTGGTAATTTCAAATTAGTATCAATAAATATTTCATGAATTGTATCACCAGAACACACTGTAATATGACTTTTTAATGTTTTTTATCATCTGACACATAAAAATACAGGATATGAAATGGGGAAATCTTAAAATCTCTCATTTCTGTCACAATATTCCAATTGAGTGTGTTCCTTACGTGAATACTAACTTAGTTACATTCATTACTTGCATGGCAGTGATATCAAAGGGACTCTGTGAAGGGAAATTAACATATATTGAGTCTAGCCTTGTACACGTATGTCAAATTATTTAATGTGACAACATACAAATTCTCACAATAGGCTCCAAATGATTCAATTATCACAAAATATATCTAGTGGTGGTAAATTCCAATTAGTTTCAATAAATATTTCATGAATTGTATCACCAGAATACACTAATATAACTTTTTAATTTTTTTTTTTGTTATCGGACACATAAAAATGCAGGGTATGAAATGGGGAAATCTTAAAATTTCTCAATTATGTCAAAATATTCCTATTGAGTGTGTTCCTTGCATGAATACTAACTTAGTTACATGCATTACTTGCATGGCAGTGATATAGAAGGGACTCTGTGAAGGGAAATTAACTTATATTAACTCTAGCCTTGTACACATATGTCAAATTATTCAATGTGACAACATACAAATTCTCACAATAGGCTCCAAATGATTCAATTATGACAAAATACATCTAGTGTTGGTAAATTCAAATTAGTATCAATAAATATTTCATGAATTGTATCACCAGAACACACTGTAATATGACTTTTTAATGTTTTTTATCATCTAACACATAAAAATACAGGATATGAAATGGGGAAATCTTAAAATCTCTCAATTCTGTCACAATATTCCAATTGAGTGTGTTCCTTAGGTGAATACTAACTTAGTTACATTCATTACTTGCATGGCAGTGATATCAAAGGGACTCTGTGAAGGGAAATTAACATATATTGAGTCTAGCCTTGTACACGTATGTCAAATTATTTAATGTGACAACATACAAATTCTCACAATAGGCTCCAAATGATTCAATTATCACAAAATATATCTAGTGGTGGTAAATTCCAATTAGTTTCAATAAATATTTCATGAATTGTATCACCAGAATACACTGTAATATAACTTTTTAATTTTTTTTTTTTATCGGACACACAAAAATGCAAGATATGAAATGGGGAAATCTTAAAATCTTTCAATTATGTCACAATATTCCTATTGAGTGTGTTCCTTGCATGAATACTAACTTAGTTACATTCATTACTTGCATGGCAGTGATATAAAATGGGCTCTGTGAAGGGAAATTAACATATATTGACTCTAGCCTTGTACACGTATGTCAAATTATTTAATGTGACAACATACAAATTCTCACAATAGGCTCCAAATGATTCAGTTACCACAAAATACATCTAGTGTTGGTAAATTCAAATTAGTTTGAATAAATATTTCATGAATTGTATCACCAGAACACACTGTAATATGACTTTTCAATGTTTTTTATCATCTCATACATAAAAATACAGGATATGAAATGGGGAAATCTTAAAATCTCTCAATTGTGTCACAACATTACTATTGAGTGTGTTCCTTGCATGAATACTAACTTAGTTACATTCATTACTTGCATGACAGTGATATAGAAGGGACTCTGTGAAGGGAAATAAACATATATTGACTCTAGCCTTGTACACGTATGTCAAATTATTCAATGTGACAACATACAAATTCTCACAATAGGCTCCAAGTGATTCAATTATCACAAAATATATCTAGTTTTGATAAATTCAAATTAGTTTCAATAAATATTTCATGAATTATATCACCAGAACACACTGTAATATAACTTTTTAATGTTTTTTTTGTTATCGGACACACAAAAATGCAAGATATGAAATGGGGAAATCTTAAAATTTCTCAATTATGTCACAATATTCCTATTGAGTGTGTTCCTTGCATGAATACTAACTTAGTTACATTCATTACTTGCATGGCAGTGATATAAAAGGGACTCTGTGAAGGGAAATTAACATATATTGAGTCTAGCCTTGTACACGTATGTCAAATTATTTAATGTGACAACATACAAATTCTCACAATAGGCTCCAAATAATTCAATTATCACAAAATATATCTAGTGGTGGTAAATTCCAATTAGTTTCAATAAATATTTCATGAATTGTATCACCAGAATACACTGTAATATAACTTTTTAATTTTTTTTTTTTATCGGACACACAAAAATGCAAGATATGAAATGGGGAAATCTTAAAATCTTTCAATTATGTCACAATATTCCTATTGAGTGTGTTCCTTGCATGAATACTAACTTAGTTACATTCATTACTTGCATGGCAGTGATATAAAATGGGCTCTGTGAAGGGAAATTAACATATATTGACTCTAGCCTTGTACACGTATGTCAAATTATTTAATGTGACAACATACAAATTCTCACAATAGGCTCCAAATGATTCAGTTACCACAAAATACATCTAGTGTTGGTAAATTCAAATTAGTTTGAATAAATATTTCATGAATTGTATCACCAGAACACACTGTAATATGACTTTTCAATGTTTTTTATCATCTCATACATAAAAATACAGGATATGAAATGGGGAAATCTTAAAATCTCTCAATTGTGTCACAACATTACTATTGAGTGTGTTCCTTGCATGAATACTAACTTAGTTACATTCATTACTTGCATGACAGTGATATAGAAGGGACTCTGTGAAGGGAAATAAACATATATTGACTCTAGCCTTGTACACGTATGTCAAATTATTCAATGTGACAACATACAAATTCTCACAATAGGCTCCAAGTGATTCAATTATCACAAAATATATCTAGTTTTGATGAATTCAAATTAGTTTCAATAAATATTTCATGAATTATATCACCAGAACACACTGTAATATAACTTTTTAATGTTTTTTTTGTTATCGGACACACAAAAATGCAAGATATGAAATGGGGAAATCTTAAAATTTCTCAATTATGTCACAATATTCCTATTGAGTGTGTTCCTTGCATGAATACTAACTTAGTTACATTCATTACTTGCATGGCAGTGATATAAAAGGGACTCTGTGAAGGGAAATTAACATATATTGAGTCTAGCCTTGTACACGTATGTCAAATTATTTAATGTGACAACATACAAATTCTCACAATAGGCTCCAAATGATTCAATTATCACAAAATATATCTAGTGGTGGTAAATTCCAATTAGTTTCAATAAATATTTCATGAATTGTATCACCAGAACACACTGTAATATAACTTTTTAATGTTTTTTTGTTATCGGACACACAAAAATGCAAGACATGAAATGGGGAAATCTTAAAATTTCTCAATTATGTCACAATATTCCTATTGAGTGTGTTCCTTGCATGAATACTAACTTAGTTACATTCATTACTTGCATGGCAGTGATATAAAAGGGACTCTGTGAAGGGAAATTAACATATATTGACTCTAGCCTTGTACACGTATGTCAAATTATTTAATGTGACAACATACAAATTCTCACAATAGGCTCCAAATGATTCAGTTACCACAAAATACATCTAGTGTTGGTAAATTCAAATTAGTTTGAATAAATATTTCATGAATTGTATCACCAGAACACACTGTAATATGACTTTTTAATGTTTTTTATCATCTGACACATAAAAATACAGGATATGAAATGGGGAAATCTTAAAATCTCTCAATTCTGTCACAATATTCCAACTGAGTGTGTTCCTTACGTGAATACTAAGTTAGTTACATTCATTACTTGCATGGCAGTGATATCAAAGGGACTCTGTGAAGGGAAATTAACATATATTGAGTCTAGCCTTGTACACATATGTCAAATTATTTAATGTGACAACATACAAATTCTCACAATAGGCTCCAAATGATTCAGTTACCACAAAATACATCTAGTGTTGGTAAATTCAAATTAGTTTGAATAAATATTTTATGAATTGTATCACCAGAACACACTGTAATATGACTTTTTAATGTTTTTTTGTTATCGGACACACAAAAATGTAGGACATGAAATGCGGAAATATTTAAATCTCTTAATTCTGTCACAATATTCCTATTGAGTGTGTTCCTTGCATGAATACTAACTTAGTTACATGCATTACTTGCATGGCAGTGATATAGAAGGGACTCTGTGAAGGGAAATTAACTTATATTAACTCTAGCCTTGTACACATATGTCAAATTATTCAATGTGACCACATACAAATTCTCACAATAGGCTCCAAATGATTCAACTATGACAAAATACATCTAGTGTTGGTAATTTCAAATTAGTATCAATAAATATTTCATGAATTGTATCACCAGAACACACTGTAATATGACTTTTTAATGTTTTTTTGTTATCTGACACATAAAAATACAGGATATGAAATGGGGAAATCTTAAAATCTCTCAATTCTGTCACAATATTCCTATTGAGTGTGTTCCTTGCATGAATACTAACTTAGTTACATTCATTACTTGCATGGCAGTGATATCAAAGGGACTCTGTGAAGGGAAATTAACATATATTGAGTCTAGCCTTGTACACGTATGTCAAATTATTTAATGTGACAACATACAAATTCTCACAATAGGCTCCAAATGATTCAATTATCACAAAATACATCTAGTGTTGCTAAATTCAAATTAGTATCAATAAATATTTCATGAATTGTATCACCAGAACACACTGTAATATGACTTTTTAATGTTTTTTATCATCTGATACATAAAAATACCGGATATGAAATGGGGAAATCTTAAAATCTCTCAATTCTGTCACAATATTCCAATTGAGTGTGTTCCTTACGTGAATACTTAGTTAGTTACATTCATTACTTGCATGGCAGTGATATCAAAGGGACTCTGTGAAGGGAAATTAACATATATTGACTCTAGCCTTGTACACGTATGTCAAATTATTTAATGTGACAACATACAAATTCTCACAATAGGCTCCAAATGATTCGATTATCACAAAATACATCTAGTGTTGGTAAATTCAAATTAGTTTCAATAAATATTTCATGAATTGTATCACCAGAACACACTGTAGTATGACTTTTTAATGTTTTTTATCATCTGACACATAAAAATACAGGATATGAAATGGGGAAATCTTAAAATCTCTGAATTCTGTCACAATATTCCAACTGAGTGTGTTCCTTACGTGAATACTAACTTAGTTACATTCATTACTTGCATGGCAGTGATATCAAAGGGACTCTGTGAAGGGAAATTAACATATATTGAGTCTAGCCTTGTACACGTATGTCAAATTATTTAATGTGGCAACATACAAATTCTCACAATAGGCTCCAAATGATTCAATTATCACAAAATATATCTAGTGGTGGTAAATTCCAATTAGTTTGAATAAATATTTCATGAATTGTATCACCAAAACACACTGTAATATAACTTTTTAATGTTTTTTTTGTTATCGGACACACAAAAATGCAAGATATGAAATGGGGAAATCTTAAAATCTTTCAATTATGTCACAATATTCCTATTGAGTATGTACCTTGCATGAATACTAACTTAGTTACATTCATTACTTGCATGGCAGTGATATAAAATGGGCTCTGTGAAGGGAAATTAACATATATTGACTCTAGCCTTGTACACGTATGTCAAATTATTTAATGTGACAACATGCAAATTCTCACAATAGGCTCCAAATGATTCAATTATCACAAAATACATCTAGTGTTGGTAAATTCAAATTAGTATCAATAAATATTTCATGAATTGTATCACCAGAACACACTGTAATATGACTTTTTAATGTTTTTTATCATCTGATACATAAAAATACGGGATATGAAATGGGGAAATCTTAAAATCTCTCAATTGTGTCACAATATTCCTATTGAGTGTGTTCCTTGCATGAATACTAAGTTAGTTGCATTCATTAATTGCATGGTAGTGATATAAAAGGGGCTCTGTGAATGGAAGTTAACATATATTGACTCTAGCCTTGTACACGTATGTCAAATTATTCAATGTGACAACATACAAATTCTCACAATAGGCTCCAAGTGATTCAATTATCACAAAATATATCTAGTTTTGATAAATTCAAATTAGTTTCAATAAATATTTCATGAATTGTATCACCAGAACACACTGTAATATAACTTTTTAATGTTTTTTTTGTTATCGGACACACAAAAATGCAGGATACGAAATGGGGAAATCTTAAAATCTTTCAATTCTGTCACAATATTCCAATTGAGTGTGTTCCTTGCGTGAATACTAACTAAGTTACATTCATTACTTGGATGGCAGTGATATAAAAGGGACTCTGTGAAGGGAAATTAACATATATTGAGTCTAGCCTTGTACACGTATGTCAAATTATTCAATGTGACAACATACAAATTCTCACAATAGGCTCCAAGTGATTCAATTATCACAAAATATATCTAGTTTTGATAAATTCAAATTAGTTTCAATAAATATTTCATGAATTGTATCACCAGAACACACTGTAATATAACTTTTTAATGTTTTTTGTTGTTATCGGACACACAAAAATGCAGGATACGAAATGGGGAAATCTTAAAATCTTTCAATTGTGTCACAATATTCCAATTGAGTGTGTTCCTTACGTGAATACTAAGTTAGTTACATTCATTAATTGCATGGCAGTGATATAAAAGGGACTCTGTGAAGTGAAATTAACATATATTGAGTCTAGCCTTGTACACGTATGTCAAATTATTCAATGTGGCAACATACAAATTCTCACAATAGGCTCCAAGTGATTCAATTATCACAAAATATATCTAGTTTTGATAAATTCCAATTAGTTTCAATAAATATTTCATGAATTGTATCACCAGAACACACTGTAATATAACTTTTTAATGTTTTTTTTGTTATCGGACACACAAAAATGCAGGCCATGAAATGGGAAAATCTTAAAATCTTTCAATTATGTCACAATATTCCTATTGAGTGTGTTCCTTGCATGAATACTAACTTAGTTACATTCATTACTTGCATGGCAGTGATATAAAATGGGCTCTGTGAAGGGAAATTAACATATATTGACTCTAGCCTTGTACACGTATGTCAAATTATCCAATGTGACAACATACAAATTCTCACAATAGCCTCCAAATGATTCAATTACCACAAAATACATCTACTTTTGGTAAATTCAAATTAGTTTGAATAAATATTTCATGAATTGTATCACAAGAACACTCTGTAATATGACTTTTTAATGTTTTTTTGTTATCGGACACTTAAAAATGCAGGATATGAAATGGGGAAACCTTTAAATCTCTTAATTCTGTCACAATATTCCTATTGAGTGTGTTCCTTGCATGAATAGTAACTTAGTTACATTCATTACTTGCATAGCAGTGATATAAAAGGGACTCTGGGAAGGGAAATTAACATATATTGAGTCTAATCTTGTACATGTATGTCAAATTATCTAATGTGACAACATACAAATTCTCACAATAGCCTCCAAATGATTCAATTACCACAAAATACATCTAGTGTTGGTACCTTCAAATTGATATCAGTGCCAGCCTACAAAATTTAATATCCAGAAAGTAGAGAAATATCGTTTTCCAATATACTTTCTTTCAATTGATTGACTCCTGCTGTTCAGCCTAGATGGTGAAAATCTAAAATGAGTCCCAGACATAAAAAATTTCCCCTTGCAGTGTATTCATTTGTTAAATACAAACTGATCAGCATGTGTACTTTGGAAAAGAATAATGAGGAAGTCACTCACAAATAACAAATAATGTTTCACACGCAGCCCCGTTACACTGTACATTGAAAATATGTGCTGGCAAAGAAGTTGAAAATCAAAGACAGACTGTATATTGTCAAACCAAAGGTAAATTAGTGTTGTGCTGGTCAGTTCAAATTGTTATCAGTGAAAGTTTACAAAATTTAATATCTAGAAGGTAAGGAAACATGGATTTCCAATGTTGAATTTCCATTCTTTGAATTTTGCCATTTGGCCTGGATGGTGAAAATTTGAAATCAGCCCCAGACATAAGAATGTCCCCTTACAGTGTCTTCAGTTGTTAATTACAAACTGTTCTACATGTGTACTTTGGCCCAAAATAATCAGGAAGTGGTTCACAAATAACAAAACAACATTTTACTGTCATTCTCTTTATAGTGAGCAATGAAAATATACACTGGGCCCATGGGATGAAAGTCAAATACCACAGTAAATAAGTGTTGTGCTGGTAAATTCAAATTGATATCAGACCCAGCTTACAAAATTTAACATCTAGAAGGTAAGAAAATGTCTGTTTGCAATATATTTTATTCTCTTCATTGAATTTTGCCATTTGGCCTGGATGGTGAAAACCTGATATAGACCCTGTGATGTGAACATTCTGTGTCTTCAGCTGTTAATTACAAACTGTTCTACATGTGTACTGTAGAAAATTTAATCAGGAAGTTACCCCAGTGAACAAAATAGCCTTTTAAACTCAGCCCCTTACATTGTACATTGAAAATCTGTGGCAGCCCATGTGTTGAAAATCAGATAGTGGACATACATTGTCAAGCCAAGGGTAAATAAGTATAGTACTGGCCAATTCAAATCGATATCAGAGCCAGTTTACAGAACCTAACATGTAGAATCTAAAGAAATGTGGGTTTTTACTATTTTAGGAGTGAATAAAGTCTTGAGTAAAATATTGCTAACCCTCTACAGCAGTCATTTGGATTACATGCAGCTCTTTAGTTTTGATACCTAAAGCTCTGGAAAGCTTGATGTGCCAGTGACTCCCAGTTATGTTCTCCCATGATTTCCCTTGGTGGTATAACTAAATGGTGTCTTGAATAAAGTTAGCTAACTCTCCAAGTATGTGTTTATGTGTTTATGTAGTGATTAAGTTTTGACTCTAAAAACACAGGAAAGCCCAATTTGCTTCTCTCTCACAGTTGTGATACTTTATGTGGTCACTTTTCCCATTTTGGTGGAGTTCAATATAAAACTAGGCTAACTCTCTGAAGCATGAATTCCAACAAGAATCTGGCACATAACCTTGTGTTTCTGACAGCTTTGAGAGTCTGTCATGTCTGCCTCCCACAACTATGCTTGTCTTATGTTTTACCTTGCTTGTGGCAGTTAATGTCCAAATCCAAACTGTAATTTGGACATGGCCAAGGGTTAGAGCATACTCTGTGTCACCTTTATCAACAATACTTAAATCAAAAACCTACTCTAATGAAATTCTAGAACATTAGGAGACTTTTTACTTATTGTGGGCTTAGATTAAAGTCATCTAGCAACTGCTGGCAGGGTTGAGTAGTCCCGATTGTTTAATTTTATAGCAAACCTATTGCCAACAAGCAAGCCTCCATTTCATTCAAAGCCGAATGTTTGCTTACGTCCGATATAAAGTCCAAACCTACTATTGTCCCCTAACCCCCTAACCCCAACCCTAACCCCCTAACCCCTAACCCCTAACCCTAACCAACCCCTAACCCTAACCAACCCCTAACCCAACCCCTAACCCTAACCAAACCCCTAACCCTAACCAACCCTAACCCCCTAACCCTAACCAACCCCTAACCAACCCCTAACCCCTAACCCTAACCCCTAACCCCTAACCCTAACCCTAACCCCTAACCCTAACCAAAGGTACTTTCTACTCATGCTATGTACTTAAGCAAGGTATCCCTGGACTTGTCTTGACGAGAACAGTATGAAGCTGATGTAATACTCAACCTTGGCACTGAAACCCGAGTGCCAGACCCAAAAATATGGTTCTCAGTTTTTGTCGTGATCTTTTCAACAGGAATTCCCTACTGAAACCAAGTTTTGGTCTGCTGCGACCAAGCCATTGAGTCTGCAGACACAATAATGGTACAAAACTCTTGGCTAGCCTGCTGAAGATTCCCTCTTGCTGGAACAACTGACTGTTTATCCATACTGAACCCAATAATAGACGTTTTCGAAAAATTAACCCCAAACCCCTAATCCTGCTAGAAAGGTACTTTCTACTCATGCTATGTACTTAAGCAAGGTATCCCTGGACTTGTCTTGACGAGAACAGTATGAAGCTGATGTAATACTCAACCTTGGCACTGAAACCCGAGTGCCAGACCCAAAAATATGGTTCTCAGTTTTTGTCGTGATCTTTTCAACAGGAATTCCCTACTGAAACCAAGTTTTGGTCTGCTGCGACCAAGCCATTGAGTCTGCAGACACAATAATGGTACAAAACTCTTGGCTAGCCTGCTGAAGATTCCCTCTTGCTGGAACAACTGACTGTTTATCCATACTGAACCCAATAATAGACGTTTTCGAAAAATTAACCCCAAACCCCTAATCCTGCTAGAAAGGTACTTTCTACTCATGCTATGTACTTAAGCAAGGTATCCCTGGACTTGTCTTGACGAGAACAGTATGAAGCTGATGTAATACTCAACCTTGGCACTGAAACCCGAGTGCCAGACCCAAAAATATGGTTCTCAGTTTTTGTCGTGATCTTTTCAACAGGAATTCCCTACTGAAACCAAGTTTTGGTCTGCTGCGACCAAGCCATTGAGTCTGCAGACACAATAATGGTACAAAACTCTTGGCTAGCCTGCTGAAGATTCCCTCTTGCTGGAACAACTGACTGTTTATCCATACTGAACCCAATAATAGACGTTTTCGAAAAATTAACCCCAAACCCCTAATCCTGCTAGAAAGGTACTTTCTACTCATGCTATGTACTTAAGCAAGGTATCCCTGGACTTGTCTTGACGAGAACAGTATGAAGCTGATGTAATACTCAACCTTGGCACTGAAACCCGAGTGCCAGACCCAAAAATATGGTTCTCAGTTTTTGTCGTGATCTTTTCAACAGGAATTCCCTACTGAAACCAAGTTTTGGTCTGCTGCGACCAAGCCATTGAGTCTGCAGACACAATAATGGTACAAAACTCTTGGCTAGCCTGCTGAAGATTCCCTCTTGCTGGAACAACTGACTGTTTATCCATACTGAACCCAATAATAGACGTTTTCGAAAAATTAACCCCAAACCCCTAATCCTGCTAGAAAGGTACTTTCTACTCATGCTATGTACTTAAGCAAGGTATCCCTGGACTTGTCTTGACGAGAACAGTATGAAGCTGATGTAATACTCAACCTTGGCACTGAAACCCGAGTGCCAGACCCAAAAATATGGTTCTCAGTTTTTGTCGTGATCTTTTCAACAGGAATTCCCTACTGAAACCAAGTTTTGGTCTGCTGCGACCAAGCCATTGAGTCTGCAGACACAATAATGGTACAAAACTCTTGGCTAGCCTGCTGAAGATTCCCTCTTGCTGGAACAACTGACTGTTTATCCATACTGAACCCAATAATAGACGTTTTCGAAAAATTAACCCCAAACCCCTAATCCTGCTAGAAAGGTACTTTCTACTCATGCTATGTACTTAAGCAAGGTATCCCTGGACTTGTCTTGACGAGAACAGTATGAAGCTGATGTAATACTCAACCTTGGCACTGAAACCCGAGTGCCAGACCCAAAAATATGGTTCTCAGTTTTTGTCGTGATCTTTTCAACAGGAATTCCCTACTGAAACCAAGTTTTGGTCTGCTGCGACCAAGCCATTGAGTCTGCAGACACAATAATGGTACAAAACTCTTGGCTAGCCTGCTGAAGATTCCCTCTTGCTGGAACAACTGACTGTTTATCCATACTGAACCCAATAATAGACGTTTTCGAAAAATTAACCCCAAACCCCTAATCCTGCTAGAAAGGTACTTTCTACTCATGCTATGTACTTAAGCAAGGTATCCCTGGACTTGTCTTGACGAGAACAGTATGAAGCTGATGTAATACTCAACCTTGGCACTGAAACCCGAGTGCCAGACCCAAAAATATGGTTCTCAGTTTTTGTCGTGATCTTTTCAACAGGAATTCCCTACTGAAACCAAGTTTTGGTCTGCTGCGACCAAGCCATTGAGTCTGCAGACACAATAATGGTACAAAACTCTTGGCTAGCCTGCTGAAGATTCCCTCTTGCTGGAACAACTGACTGTTTATCCATACTGAACCCAATAATAGACGTTTTCGAAAAATTAACCCCAAACCCCTAATCCTGCTAGAAAGGTACTTTCTACTCATGCTATGTACTTAAGCAAGGTATCCCTGGACTTGTCTTGACGAGAACAGTATGAAGCTGATGTAATACTCAACCTTGGCACTGAAACCCGAGTGCCAGACCCAAAAATATGGTTCTCAGTTTTTGTCGTGATCTTTTCAACAGGAATTCCCTACTGAAACCAAGTTTTGGTCTGCTGCGACCAAGCCATTGAGTCTGCAGACACAATAATGGTACAAAACTCTTGGCTAGCCTGCTGAAGATTCCCTCTTGCTGGAACAACTGACTGTTTATCCATACTGAACCCAATAATAGACGTTTTCGAAAAATTAACCCCAAACCCCTAATCCTGCTAGAAAGGTACTTTCTACTCATGCTATGTACTTAAGCAAGGTATCCCTGGACTTGTCTTGACGAGAACAGTATGAAGCTGATGTAATACTCAACCTTGGCACTGAAACCCGAGTGCCAGACCCAAAAATATGGTTCTCAGTTTTTGTCGTGATCTTTTCAACAGGAATTCCCTACTGAAACCAAGTTTTGGTCTGCTGCGACCAAGCCATTGAGTCTGCAGACACAATAATGGTACAAAACTCTTGGCTAGCCTGCTGAAGATTCCCTCTTGCTGGAACAACTGACTGTTTATCCATACTGAACCCAATAATAGACGTTTTCGAAAAATTAACCCCAAACCCCTAATCCTGCTAGAAAGGTACTTTCTACTCATGCTATGTACTTAAGCAAGGTATCCCTGGACTTGTCTTGACGAGAACAGTATGAAGCTGATGTAATACTCAACCTTGGCACTGAAACCCGAGTGCCAGACCCAAAAATATGGTTCTCAGTTTTTGTCGTGATCTTTTCAACAGGAATTCCCTACTGAAACCAAGTTTTGGTCTGCTGCGACCAAGCCATTGAGTCTGCAGACACAATAATGGTACAAAACTCTTGGCTAGCCTGCTGAAGATTCCCTCTTGCTGGAACAACTGACTGTTTATCCATACTGAACCCAATAATAGACGTTTTCGAAAAATTAACCCCAAACCCCTAATCCTGCTAGAAAGGTACTTTCTACTCATGCTATGTACTTAAGCAAGGTATCCCTGGACTTGTCTTGACGAGAACAGTATGAAGCTGATGTAATACTCAACCTTGGCACTGAAACCCGAGTGCCAGACCCAAAAATATGGTTCTCAGTTTTTGTCGTGATCTTTTCAACAGGAATTCCCTACTGAAACCAAGTTTTGGTCTGCTGCGACCAAGCCATTGAGTCTGCAGACACAATAATGGTACAAAACTCTTGGCTAGCCTGCTGAAGATTCCCTCTTGCTGGAACAACTGACTGTTTATCCATACTGAACCCAATAATAGACGTTTTCGAAAAATTAACCCCAAACCCCTAATCCTGCTAGAAAGGTACTTTCTACTCATGCTATGTACTTAAGCAAGGTATCCCTGGACTTGTCTTGACGAGAACAGTATGAAGCTGATGTAATACTCAACCTTGGCACTGAAACCCGAGTGCCAGACCCAAAAATATGGTTCTCAGTTTTTGTCGTGATCTTTTCAACAGGAATTCCCTACTGAAACCAAGTTTTGGTCTGCTGCGACCAAGCCATTGAGTCTGCAGACACAATAATGGTACAAAACTCTTGGCTAGCCTGCTGAAGATTCCCTCTTGCTGGAACAACTGACTGTTTATCCATACTGAACCCAATAATAGACGTTTTCGAAAAATTAACCCCAAACCCCTAATCCTGCTAGAAAGGTACTTTCTACTCATGCTATGTACTTAAGCAAGGTATCCCTGGACTTGTCTTGACGAGAACAGTATGAAGCTGATGTAATACTCAACCTTGGCACTGAAACCCGAGTGCCAGACCCAAAAATATGGTTCTCAGTTTTTGTCGTGATCTTTTCAACAGGAATTCCCTACTGAAACCAAGTTTTGGTCTGCTGCGACCAAGCCATTGAGTCTGCAGACACAATAATGGTACAAAACTCTTGGCTAGCCTGCTGAAGATTCCCTCTTGCTGGAACAACTGACTGTTTATCCATACTGAACCCAATAATAGACGTTTTCGAAAAATTAACCCCAAACCCCTAATCCTGCTAGAAAGGTACTTTCTACTCATGCTATGTACTTAAGCAAGGTATCCCTGGACTTGTCTTGACGAGAACAGTATGAAGCTGATGTAATACTCAACCTTGGCACTGAAACCCGAGTGCCAGACCCAAAAATATGGTTCTCAGTTTTTGTCGTGATCTTTTCAACAGGAATTCCCTACTGAAACCAAGTTTTGGTCTGCTGCGACCAAGCCATTGAGTCTGCAGACACAATAATGGTACAAAACTCTTGGCTAGCCTGCTGAAGATTCCCTCTTGCTGGAACAACTGACTGTTTATCCATACTGAACCCAATAATAGACGTTTTCGAAAAATTAACCCCAAACCCCTAATCCTGCTAGAAAGGTACTTTCTACTCATGCTATGTACTTAAGCAAGGTATCCCTGGACTTGTCTTGACGAGAACAGTATGAAGCTGATGTAATACTCAACCTTGGCACTGAAACCCGAGTGCCAGACCCAAAAATATGGTTCTCAGTTTTTGTCGTGATCTTTTCAACAGGAATTCCCTACTGAAACCAAGTTTTGGTCTGCTGCGACCAAGCCATTGAGTCTGCAGACACAATAATGGTACAAAACTCTTGGCTAGCCTGCTGAAGATTCCCTCTTGCTGGAACAACTGACTGTTTATCCATACTGAACCCAATAATAGACGTTTTCGAAAAATTAACCCCAAACCCCTAATCCTGCTAGAAAGGTACTTTCTACTCATGCTATGTACTTAAGCAAGGTATCCCTGGACTTGTCTTGACGAGAACAGTATGAAGCTGATGTAATACTCAACCTTGGCACTGAAACCCGAGTGCCAGACCCAAAAATATGGTTCTCAGTTTTTGTCGTGATCTTTTCAACAGGAATTCCCTACTGAAACCAAGTTTTGGTCTGCTGCGACCAAGCCATTGAGTCTGCAGACACAATAATGGTACAAAACTCTTGGCTAGCCTGCTGAAGATTCCCTCTTGCTGGAACAACTGACTGTTTATCCATACTGAACCCAATAATAGACGTTTTCGAAAAATTAACCCCAAACCCCTAATCCTGCTAGAAAGGTACTTTCTACTCATGCTATGTACTTAAGCAAGGTATCCCTGGACTTGTCTTGACGAGAACAGTATGAAGCTGATGTAATACTCAACCTTGGCACTGAAACCCGAGTGCCAGACCCAAAAATATGGTTCTCAGTTTTTGTCGTGATCTTTTCAACAGGAATTCCCTACTGAAACCAAGTTTTGGTCTGCTGCGACCAAGCCATTGAGTCTGCAGACACAATAATGGTACAAAACTCTTGGCTAGCCTGCTGAAGATTCCCTCTTGCTGGAACAACTGACTGTTTATCCATACTGAACCCAATAATAGACGTTTTCGAAAAATTAACCCCAAACCCCTAATCCTGCTAGAAAGGTACTTTCTACTCATGCTATGTACTTAAGCAAGGTATCCCTGGACTTGTCTTGACGAGAACAGTATGAAGCTGATGTAATACTCAACCTTGGCACTGAAACCCGAGTGCCAGACCCAAAAATATGGTTCTCAGTTTTTGTCGTGATCTTTTCAACAGGAATTCCCTACTGAAACCAAGTTTTGGTCTGCTGCGACCAAGCCATTGAGTCTGCAGACACAATAATGGTACAAAACTCTTGGCTAGCCTGCTGAAGATTCCCTCTTGCTGGAACAACTGACTGTTTATCCATACTGAACCCAATAATAGACGTTTTCGAAAAATTAACCCCAAACCCCTAATCCTGCTAGAAAGGTACTTTCTACTCATGCTATGTACTTAAGCAAGGTATCCCTGGACTTGTCTTGACGAGAACAGTATGAAGCTGATGTAATACTCAACCTTGGCACTGAAACCCGAGTGCCAGACCCAAAAATATGGTTCTCAGTTTTTGTCGTGATCTTTTCAACAGGAATTCCCTACTGAAACCAAGTTTTGGTCTGCTGCGACCAAGCCATTGAGTCTGCAGACACAATAATGGTACAAAACTCTTGGCTAGCCTGCTGAAGATTCCCTCTTGCTGGAACAACTGACTGTTTATCCATACTGAACCCAATAATAGACGTTTTCGAAAAATTAACCCCAAACCCCTAATCCTGCTAGAAAGGTACTTTCTACTCATGCTATGTACTTAAGCAAGGTATCCCTGGACTTGTCTTGACGAGAACAGTATGAAGCTGATGTAATACTCAACCTTGGCACTGAAACCCGAGTGCCAGACCCAAAAATATGGTTCTCAGTTTTTGTCGTGATCTTTTCAACA
Organism: Sabellastarte sp. h YS-2021; assembly: GCA_964017235.1. Taxonomy (NCBI): domain Eukaryota; kingdom Metazoa; phylum Annelida; class Polychaeta; order Sabellida; family Sabellidae; genus Sabellastarte; species Sabellastarte sp. h YS-2021. Next base: position 84,544 of record CAXHLB010000565.1, on the reverse strand, counting down.
GGAATTCCCTACTGAAACCAAGTTTTGGTCTGCTGCGACCAAGCCATTGAGTCTGCAGACACAATAATGGTACAAAACTCTTGGCTAGCCTGCTGAAGATTCCCTCTTGCTGGAACAACTGACTGTTTATCCATACTGAACCCAATAATAGACGTTTTCGAAAAATTAACCCCAAACCCCTAATCCTGCTAGAAAGGTACTTTCTACTCATGCTATGTACTTAAGCAAGGTATCCCTGGACTTGTCTTGACGAGAACAGTATGAAGCTGATGTAATACTCAACCTTGGCACTGAAACCCGAGTGCCAGACCCAAAAATATGGTTCTCAGTTTTTGTCGTGATCTTTTCAACAGGAATTCCCTACTGAAACCAAGTTTTGGTCTGCTGCGACCAAGCCATTGAGTCTGCAGACACAATAATGGTACAAAACTCTTGGCTAGCCTGCTGAAGATTCCCTCTTGCTGGAACAACTGACTGTTTATCCATACTGAACCCAATAATAGACGTTTTCGAAAAATTAACCCCAAACCCCTAATCCTGCTAGAAAGGTACTTTCTACTCATGCTATGTACTTAAGCAAGGTATCCCTGGACTTGTCTTGACGAGAACAGTATGAAGCTGATGTAATACTCAACCTTGGCACTGAAACCCGAGTGCCAGACCCAAAAATATGGTTCTCAGTTTTTGTCGTGATCTTTTCAACAGGAATTCCCTACTGAAACCAAGTTTTGGTCTGCTGCGACCAAGCCATTGAGTCTGCAGACACAATAATGGTACAAAACTCTTGGCTAGCCTGCTGAAGATTCCCTCTTGCTGGAACAACTGACTGTTTATCCATACTGAACCCAATAATAGACGTTTTCGAAAAATTAACCCCAAACCCCTAATCCTGCTAGAAAGGTACTTTCTACTCATGCTATGTACTTAAGCAAGGTATCCCTGGACTTGTCTTGACGAGAACAGTATGAAGCTGATGTAATACTCAACCTTGGCACTGAAACCCGAGTGCCAGACCCAAAAATATGGTTCTCAGTTTTTGTCGTGATCTTTTCAACAGGAATTCCCTACTGAAACCAAGTTTTGGTCTGCTGCGACCAAGCCATTGAGTCTGCAGACACAATAATGGTACAAAACTCTTGGCTAGCCTGCTGAAGATTCCCTCTTGCTGGAACAACTGACTGTTTATCCATACTGAACCCAATAATAGACGTTTTCGAAAAATTAACCCCAAACCCCTAATCCTGCTAGAAAGGTACTTTCTACTCATGCTATGTACTTAAGCAAGGTATCCCTGGACTTGTCTTGACGAGAACAGTATGAAGCTGATGTAATACTCAACCTTGGCACTGAAACCCGAGTGCCAGACCCAAAAATATGGTTCTCAGTTTTTGTCGTGATCTTTTCAACAGGAATTCCCTACTGAAACCAAGTTTTGGTCTGCTGCGACCAAGCCATTGAGTCTGCAGACACAATAATGGTACAAAACTCTTGGCTAGCCTGCTGAAGATTCCCTCTTGCTGGAACAACTGACTGTTTATCCATACTGAACCCAATAATAGACGTTTTCGAAAAATTAACCCCAAACCCCTAATCCTGCTAGAAAGGTACTTTCTACTCATGCTATGTACTTAAGCAAGGTATCCCTGGACTTGTCTTGACGAGAACAGTATGAAGCTGATGTAATACTCAACCTTGGCACTGAAACCCGAGTGCCAGACCCAAAAATATGGTTCTCAGTTTTTGTCGTGATCTTTTCAACAGGAATTCCCTACTGAAACCAAGTTTTGGTCTGCTGCGACCAAGCCATTGAGTCTGCAGACACAATAATGGTACAAAACTCTTGGCTAGCCTGCTGAAGATTCCCTCTTGCTGGAACAACTGACTGTTTATCCATACTGAACCCAATAATAGACGTTTTCGAAAAATTAACCCCAAACCCCTAATCCTGCTAGAAAGGTACTTTCTACTCATGCTATGTACTTAAGCAAGGTATCCCTGGACTTGTCTTGACGAGAACAGTATGAAGCTGATGTAATACTCAACCTTGGCACTGAAACCCGAGTGCCAGACCCAAAAATATGGTTCTCAGTTTTTGTCGTGATCTTTTCAACAGGAATTCCCTACTGAAACCAAGTTTTGGTCTGCTGCGACCAAGCCATTGAGTCTGCAGACACAATAATGGTACAAAACTCTTGGCTAGCCTGCTGAAGATTCCCTCTTGCTGGAACAACTGACTGTTTATCCATACTGAACCCAATAATAGACGTTTTCGAAAAATTAACCCCAAACCCCTAATCCTGCTAGAAAGGTACTTTCTACTCATGCTATGTACTTAAGCAAGGTATCCCTGGACTTGTCTTGACGAGAACAGTATGAAGCTGATGTAATACTCAACCTTGGCACTGAAACCCGAGTGCCAGACCCAAAAATATGGTTCTCAGTTTTTGTCGTGATCTTTTCAACAGGAATTCCCTACTGAAACCAAGTTTTGGTCTGCTGCGACCAAGCCATTGAGTCTGCAGACACAATAATGGTACAAAACTCTTGGCTAGCCTGCTGAAGATTCCCTCTTGCTGGAACAACTGACTGTTTATCCATACTGAACCCAATAATAGACGTTTTCGAAAAATTAACCCCAAACCCCTAATCCTGCTAGAAAGGTACTTTCTACTCATGCTATGTACTTAAGCAAGGTATCCCTGGACTTGTCTTGACGAGAACAGTATGAAGCTGATGTAATACTCAACCTTGGCACTGAAACCCGAGTGCCAGACCCAAAAATATGGTTCTCAGTTTTTGTCGTGATCTTTTCAACAGGAATTCCCTACTGAAACCAAGTTTTGGTCTGCTGCGACCAAGCCATTGAGTCTGCAGACACAATAATGGTACAAAACTCTTGGCTAGCCTGCTGAAGATTCCCTCTTGCTGGAACAACTGACTGTTTATCCATACTGAACCCAATAATAGACGTTTTCGAAAAATTAACCCCAAACCCCTAATCCTGCTAGAAAGGTACTTTCTACTCATGCTATGTACTTAAGCAAGGTATCCCTGGACTTGTCTTGACGAGAACAGTATGAAGCTGATGTAATACTCAACCTTGGCACTGAAACCCGAGTGCCAGACCCAAAAATATGGTTCTCAGTTTTTGTCGTGATCTTTTCAACAGGAATTCCCTACTGAAACCAAGTTTTGGTCTGCTGCGACCAAGCCATTGAGTCTGCAGACACAATAATGGTACAAAACTCTTGGCTAGCCTGCTGAAGATTCCCTCTTGCTGGAACAACTGACTGTTTATCCATACTGAACCCAATAATAGACGTTTTCGAAAAATTAACCCCAAACCCCTAATCCTGCTAGAAAGGTACTTTCTACTCATGCTATGTACTTAAGCAAGGTATCCCTGGACTTGTCTTGACGAGAACAGTATGAAGCTGATGTAATACTCAACCTTGGCACTGAAACCCGAGTGCCAGACCCAAAAATATGGTGCTCAGTTTTTGTCGTGATCTTTTCAACAGGAATTCCCTACTGAAACCAAGTTTTGGTCTGCTGCGACCAAGCCATTGAGTCTGCAGACACAATAATGGTACAAAACTCTTGGCTAGCCTGCTGAAGATTCCCTCTTGCTGGAACAACTGACTGTTTATCCATACTGAACCCAATAATAGACGTTTTCGAAAAATTAACCCCAAACCCCTAATCCTGCTAGAAAGGTACTTTCTACTCATGCTATGTACTTAAGCAAGGTATCCCTGGACTTGTCTTGACGAGAACAGTATGAAGCTGATGTAATACTCAACCTTGGCACTGAAACCCGAGTGCCAGACCCAAAAATATGGTTCTCAGTTTTTGTCGTGATCTTTTCAACAGGAATTCCCTACTGAAACCAAGTTTTGGTCTGCTGCGACCAAGCCATTGAGTCTGCAGACACAATAATGGTACAAAACTCTTGGCTAGCCTGCTGAAGATTCCCTCTTGCTGGAACAACTGACTGTTTATCCATACTGAACCCAATAATAGACGTTTTCGAAAAATTAACCCCAAACCCCTAATCCTGCTAGAAAGGTACTTTCTACTCATGCTATGTACTTAAGCAAGGTATCCCTGGACTTGTCTTGACGAGAACAGTATGAAGCTGATGTAATACTCAACCTTGGCACTGAAACCCGAGTGCCAGACCCAAAAATATGGTTCTCAGTTTTTGTCGTGATCTTTTCAACAGGAATTCCCTACTGAAACCAAGTTTTGGTCTGCTGCGACCAAGCCATTGAGTCTGCAGACACAATAATGGTACAAAACTCTTGGCTAGCCTGCTGAAGATTCCCTCTTGCTGGAACAACTGACTGTTTATCCATACTGAACCCAATAATAGACGTTTTCGAAAAATTAACCCCAAACCCCTAATCCTGCTAGAAAGGTACTTTCTACTCATGCTATGTACTTAAGCAAGGTATCCCTGGACTTGTCTTGACGAGAACAGTATGAAGCTGATGTAATACTCAACCTTGGCACTGAAACCCGAGTGCCAGACCCAAAAATATGGTTCTCAGTTTTTGTCGTGATCTTTTCAACAGGAATTCCCTACTGAAACCAAGTTTTGGTCTGCTGCGACCAAGCCATTGAGTCTGCAGACACAATAATGGTACAAAACTCTTGGCTAGCCTGCTGAAGATTCCCTCTTGCTGGAACAACTGACTGTTTATCCATACTGACGTGTTTTTGTCGTGATCTTTTCAACAGATCGACACAATTATGGTACATAACTCTTGGCTATCCTGCTGAAGATTCTCTTGCTGGAACAACTGACTTTTACCATACTGTGACGAGAACAGTATGAAGCTGATGTAATACTCAACCTTGGCACTGAAACCCGAGTGCCAGACCCAAAAATATGGTTCTCAGTTTTTGTCGTGATCTTTTCAACAGGAATTCCCTACTGAAACCAAGTTTTGGTCTGCTGCGACCAAGCCATTGAGTCTGCAGACACAATAATGGTACAAAACTCTTGGCTAGCCTGCTGAAGATTCCCTCTTGCTGGAACAACTGACTGTTTATCCATACTGAACCCAATAATAGACGTTTTCGAAAAATTAACCCCAAACCCCTAATCCTGCTAGAAAGGTACTTTCTACTCATGCTATGTACTTAAGCAAGGTATCCCTGGACTTGTCTTGACGAGAACAGTATGAAGCTGATGTAATACTCAACCTTGGCACTGAAACCCGAGTGCCAGACCCAAAAATATGGTTCTCAGTTTTTGTCGTGATCTTTTCAACAGGAATTCCCTACTGAAACCAAGTTTTGGTCTGCTGCGACCAAGCCATTGAGTCTGCAGACACAATAATGGTACAAAACTCTTGGCTAGCCTGCTGAAGATTCCCTCTTGCTGGAACAACTGACTGTTTATCCATACTGAACCCAATAATAGACGTTTTCGAAAAATTAACCCCAAACCCCTAATCCTGCTAGAAAGGTACTTTCTACTCATGCTATGTACTTAAGCAAGGTATCCCTGGACTTGTCTTGACGAGAACAGTATGAAGCTGATGTAATACTCAACCTTGGCACTGAAACCCGAGTGCCAGACCCAAAAATATGGTTCTCAGTTTTTGTCGTGATCTTTTCAACAGGAATTCCCTACTGAAACCAAGTTTTGGTCTGCTGCGACCAAGCCATTGAGTCTGCAGACACAATAATGGTACAAAACTCTTGGCTAGCCTGCTGAAGATTCCCTCTTGCTGGAACAACTGACTGTTTATCCATACTGAACCCAATAATAGACGTTTTCGAAAAATTAACCCCAAACCCCTAATCCTGCTAGAAAGGTACTTTCTACTCATGCTATGTACTTAAGCAAGGTATCCCTGGACTTGTCTTGACGAGAACAGTATGAAGCTGATGTAATACTCAACCTTGGCACTGAAACCCGAGTGCCAGACCCAAAAATATGGTTCTCAGTTTTTGTCGTGATCTTTTCAACAGGAATTCCCTACTGAAACCAAGTTTTGGTCTGCTGCGACCAAGCCATTGAGTCTGCAGACACAATAATGGTACAAAACTCTTGGCTAGCCTGCTGAAGATTCCCTCTTGCTGGAACAACTGACTGTTTATCCATACTGAACCCAATAATAGACGTTTTCGAAAAATTAACCCCAAACCCCTAATCCTGCTAGAAAGGTACTTTCTACTCATGCTATGTACTTAAGCAAGGTATCCCTGGACTTGTCTTGACGAGAACAGTATGAAGCTGATGTAATACTCAACCTTGGCACTGAAACCCGAGTGCCAGACCCAAAAATATGGTTCTCAGTTTTTGTCGTGATCTTTTCAACAGGAATTCCCTACTGAAACCAAGTTTTGGTCTGCTGCGACCAAGCCATTGAGTCTGCAGACACAATAATGGTACAAAACTCTTGGCTAGCCTGCTGAAGATTCCCTCTTGCTGGAACAACTGACTGTTTATCCATACTGAACCCAATAATAGACGTTTTCGAAAAATTAACCCCAAACCCCTAATCCTGCTAGAAAGGTACTTTCTACTCATGCTATGTACTTAAGCAAGGTATCCCTGGACTTGTCTTGACGAGAACAGTATGAAGCTGATGTAATACTCAACCTTGGCACTGAAACCCGAGTGCCAGACCCAAAAATATGGTTCTCAGTTTTTGTCGTGATCTTTTCAACAGGAATTCCCTACTGAAACCAAGTTTTGGTCTGCTGCGACCAAGCCATTGAGTCTGCAGACACAATAATGGTACAAAACTCTTGGCTAGCCTGCTGAAGATTCCCTCTTGCTGGAACAACTGACTGTTTATCCATACTGAACCCAATAATAGACGTTTTCGAAAAATTAACCCCAAACCCCTAATCCTGCTAGAAAGGTACTTTCTACTCATGCTATGTACTTAAGCAAGGTATCCCTGGACTTGTCTTGACGAGAACAGTATGAAGCTGATGTAATACTCAACCTTGGCACTGAAACCCGAGTGCCAGACCCAAAAATATGGTTCTCAGTTTTTGTCGTGATCTTTTCAACAGGAATTCCCTACTGAAACCAAGTTTTGGTCTGCTGCGACCAAGCCATTGAGTCTGCAGACACAATAATGGTACAAAACTCTTGGCTAGCCTGCTGAAGATTCCCTCTTGCTGGAACAACTGACTGTTTATCCATACTGAACCCAATAATAGACGTTTTCGAAAAATTAACCCCAAACCCCTAATCCTGCTAGAAAGGTACTTTCTACTCATGCTATGTACTTAAGCAAGGTATCCCTGGACTTGTCTTGACGAGAACAGTATGAAGCTGATGTAATACTCAACCTTGGCACTGAAACCCGAGTGCCAGACCCAAAAATATGGTTCTCAGTTTTTGTCGTGATCTTTTCAACAGGAATTCCCTACTGAAACCAAGTTTTGGTCTGCTGCGACCAAGCCATTGAGTCTGCAGACACAATAATGGTACAAAACTCTTGGCTAGCCTGCTGAAGATTCCCTCTTGCTGGAACAACTGACTGTTTATCCATACTGAACCCAATAATAGACGTTTTCGAAAAATTAACCCCAAACCCCTAATCCTGCTAGAAAGGTACTTTCTACTCATGCTATGTACTTAAGCAAGGTATCCCTGGACTTGTCTTGACGAGAACAGTATGAAGCTGATGTAATACTCAACCTTGGCACTGAAACCCGAGTGCCAGACCCAAAAATATGGTTCTCAGTTTTTGTCGTGATCTTTTCAACAGGAATTCCCTACTGAAACCAAGTTTTGGTCTGCTGCGACCAAGCCATTGAGTCTGCAGACACAATAATGGTACAAAACTCTTGGCTAGCCTGCTGAAGATTCCCTCTTGCTGGAACAACTGACTGTTTATCCATACTGAACCCAATAATAGACGTTTTCGAAAAATTAACCCCAAACCCCTAATCCTGCTAGAAAGGTACTTTCTACTCATGCTATGTACTTAAGCAAGGTATCCCTGGACTTGTCTTGACGAGAACAGTATGAAGCTGATGTAATACTCAACCTTGGCACTGAAACCCGAGTGCCAGACCCAAAAATATGGTGCTCAGTTTTTGTCGTGATCTTTTCAACAGGAATTCCCTACTGAAACCAAGTTTTGGTCTGCTGCGACCAAGCCATTGAGTCTGCAGACACAATAATGGTACAAAACTCTTGGCTAGCCTGCTGAAGATTCCCTCTTGCTGGAACAACTGACTGTTTATCCATACTGAACCCAATAATAGACGTTTTCGAAAAATTAACCCCAAACCCCTAATCCTGCTAGAAAGGTACTTTCTACTCATGCTATGTACTTAAGCAAGGTATCCCTGGACTTGTCTTGACGAGAACAGTATGAAGCTGATGTAATACTCAACCTTGGCACTGAAACCCGAGTGCCAGACCCAAAAATATGGTTCTCAGTTTTTGTCGTGATCTTTTCAACAGGAATTCCCTACTGAAACCAAGTTTTGGTCTGCTGCGACCAAGCCATTGAGTCTGCAGACACAATAATGGTACAAAACTCTTGGCTAGCCTGCTGAAGATTCCCTCTTGCTGGAACAACTGACTGTTTATCCATACTGAACCCAATAATAGACGTTTTCGAAAAATTAACCCCAAACCCCTAATCCTGCTAGAAAGGTACTTTCTACTCATGCTATGTACTTAAGCAAGGTATCCCTGGACTTGTCTTGACGAGAACAGTATGAAGCTGATGTAATACTCAACCTTGGCACTGAAACCCGAGTGCCAGACCCAAAAATATGGTTCTCAGTTTTTGTCGTGATCTTTTCAACAGGAATTCCCTACTGAAACCAAGTTTTGGTCTGCTGCGACCAAGCCATTGAGTCTGCAGACACAATAATGGTACAAAACTCTTGGCTAGCCTGCTGAAGATTCCCTCTTGCTGGAACAACTGACTGTTTATCCATACTGAACCCAATAATAGACGTTTTCGAAAAATTAACCCCAAACCCCTAATCCTGCTAGAAAGGTACTTTCTACTCATGCTATGTACTTAAGCAAGGTATCCCTGGACTTGTCTTGACGAGAACAGTATGAAGCTGATGTAATACTCAACCTTGGCACTGAAACCCGAGTGCCAGACCCAAAAATATGGTTCTCAGTTTTTGTCGTGATCTTTTCAACAGGAATTCCCTACTGAAACCAAGTTTTGGTCTGCTGCGACCAAGCCATTGAGTCTGCAGACACAATAATGGTACAAAACTCTTGGCTAGCCTGCTGAAGATTCCCTCTTGCTGGAACAACTGACTGTTTATCCATACTGAACCCAATAATAGACGTTTTCGAAAAATTAACCCCAAACCCCTAATCCTGCTAGAAAGGTACTTTCTACTCATGCTATGTACTTAAGCAAGGTATCCCTGGACTTGTCTTGACGAGAACAGTATGAAGCTGATGTAATACTCAACCTTGGCACTGAAACCCGAGTGCCAGACCCAAAAATATGGTTCTCAGTTTTTGTCGTGATCTTTTCAACAGGAATTCCCTACTGAAACCAAGTTTTGGTCTGCTGCGACCAAGCCATTGAGTCTGCAGACACAATAATGGTACAAAACTCTTGGCTAGCCTGCTGAAGATTCCCTCTTGCTGGAACAACTGACTGTTTATCCATACTGAACCCAATAATAGACGTTTTCGAAAAATTAACCCCAAACCCCTAATCCTGCTAGAAAGGTACTTTCTACTCATGCTATGTACTTAAGCAAGGTATCCCTGGACTTGTCTTGACGAGAACAGTATGAAGCTGATGTAATACTCAACCTTGGCACTGAAACCCGAGTGCCAGACCCAAAAATATGGTTCTCAGTTTTTGTCGTGATCTTTTCAACAGGAATTCCCTACTGAAACCAAGTTTTGGTCTGCTGCGACCAAGCCATTGAGTCTGCAGACACAATAATGGTACAAAACTCTTGGCTAGCCTGCTGAAGATTCCCTCTTGCTGGAACAACTGACTGTTTATCCATACTGAACCCAATAATAGACGTTTTCGAAAAATTAACCCCAAACCCCTAATCCTGCTAGAAAGGTACTTTCTACTCATGCTATGTACTTAAGCAAGGTATCCCTGGACTTGTCTTGACGAGAACAGTATGAAGCTGATGTAATACTCAACCTTGGCACTGAAACCCGAGTGCCAGACCCAAAAATATGGTTCTCAGTTTTTGTCGTGATCTTTTCAACAGGAATTCCCTACTGAAACCAAGTTTTGGTCTGCTGCGACCAAGCCATTGAGTCTGCAGACACAATAATGGTACAAAACTCTTGGCTAGCCTGCTGAAGATTCCCTCTTGCTGGAACAACTGACTGTTTATCCATACTGAACCCAATAATAGACGTTTTCGAAAAATTAACCCCAAACCCCTAATCCTGCTAGAAAGGTACTTTCTACTCATGCTATGTACTTAAGCAAGGTATCCCTGGACTTGTCTTGACGAGAACAGTATGAAGCTGATGTAATACTCAACCTTGGCACTGAAACCCGAGTGCCAGACCCAAAAATATGGTTCTCAGTTTTTGTCGTGATCTTTTCAACAGGAATTCCCTACTGAAACCAAGTTTTGGTCTGCTGCGACCAAGCCATTGAGTCTGCAGACACAATAATGGTACAAAACTCTTGGCTAGCCTGCTGAAGATTCCCTCTTGCTGGAACAACTGACTGTTTATCCATACTGAACCCAATAATAGACGTTTTCGAAAAATTAACCCCAAACCCGTAATCCTGCTAGAAAGGTACTTTCTACTCATGCTATGTACTTAAGCAAGGTATCCCTGGACTTGTCTTGACGAGAACAGTATGAAGCTGATGTAATACTCAACCTTGGCACTGAAACCCGAGTGCCAGACCCAAAAATATGGTGCTCAGTTTTTGTCGTGATCTTTTCAACAGGAATTCCCTACTGAAACCAAGTTTTGGTCTGCTGCGACCAAGCCATTGAGTCTGCAGACACAATAATGGTACAAAACTCTTGGCTAGCCTGCTGAAGATTCCCTCTTGCTGGAACAACTGACTGTTTATCCATACTGAACCCAATAATAGACGTTTTCGAAAAATTAACCCCAAACCCCTAATCCTGCTAGAAAGGTACTTTCTACTCATGCTATGTACTTAAGCAAGGTATCCCTGGACTTGTCTTGACGAGAACAGTATGAAGCTGATGTAATACTCAACCTTGGCACTGAAACCCGAGTGCCAGACCCAAAAATATGGTTCTCAGTTTTTGTCGTGATCTTTTCAACAGGAATTCCCTACTGAAACCAAGTTTTGGTCTGCTGCGACCAAGCCATTGAGTCTGCAGACACAATAATGGTACAAAACTCTTGGCTAGCCTGCTGAAGATTCCCTCTTGCTGGAACAACTGACTGTTTATCCATACTGAACCCAATAATAGACGTTTTCGAAAAATTAACCCCAAACCCCTAATCCTGCTAGAAAGGTACTTTCTACTCATGCTATGTACTTAAGCAAGGTATCCCTGGACTTGTCTTGACGAGAACAGTATGAAGCTGATGTAATACTCAACCTTGGCACTGAAACCCGAGTGCCAGACCCAAAAATATGGTTCTCAGTTTTTGTCGTGATCTTTTCAACAGGAATTCCCTACTGAAACCAAGTTTTGGTCTGCTGCGACCAAGCCATTGAGTCTGCAGACACAATAATGGTACAAAACTCTTGGCTAGCCTGCTGAAGATTCCCTCTTGCTGGAACAACTGACTGTTTATCCATACTGAACCCAATAATAGACGTTTTCGAAAAATTAACCCCAAACCCCTAATCCTGCTAGAAAGGTACTTTCTACTCATGCTATGTACTTAAGCAAGGTATCCCTGGACTTGTCTTGACGAGAACAGTATGAAGCTGATGTAATACTCAACCTTGGCACTGAAACCCGAGTGCCAGACCCAAAAATATGGTTCTCAGTTTTTGTCGTGATCTTTTCAACAGGAATTCCCTACTGAAACCAAGTTTTGGTCTGCTGCGACCAAGCCATTGAGTCTGCAGACACAATAATGGTACAAAACTCTTGGCTAGCCTGCTGAAGATTCCCTCTTGCTGGAACAACTGACTGTTTATCCATACTGAACCCAATAATAGACGTTTTCGAAAAATTAACCCCAAACCCGTAATCCTGCTAGAAAGGTACTTTCTACTCATGCTATGTACTTAAGCAAGGTATCCCTGGACTTGTCTTGACGAGAACAGTATGAAGCTGATGTAATACTCAACCTTGGCACTGAAACCCGAGTGCCAGACCCAAAAATATGGTGCTCAGTTTTTGTCGTGATCTTTTCAACAGGAATTCCCTACTGAAACCAAGTTTTGGTCTGCTGCGACCAAGCCATTGAGTCTGCAGACACAATAATGGTACAAAACTCTTGGCTAGCCTGCTGAAGATTCCCTCTTGCTGGAACAACTGACTGTTTATCCATACTGAACCCAATAATAGACGTTTTCGAAAAATTAACCCCAAACCCCTAATCCTGCTAGAAAGGTACTTTCTACTCATGCTATGTACTTAAGCAAGGTATCCCTGGACTTGTCTTGACGAGAACAGTATGAAGCTGATGTAATACTCAACCTTGGCACTGAAACCCGAGTGCCAGACCCAAAAATATGGTTCTCAGTTTTTGTCGTGATCTTTTCAACAGGAATTCCCTACTGAAACCAAGTTTTGGTCTGCTGCGACCAAGCCATTGAGTCTGCAGACACAATAATGGTACAAAACTCTTGGCTAGCCTGCTGAAGATTCCCTCTTGCTGGAACAACTGACTGTTTATCCATACTGAACCCAATAATAGACGTTTTCGAAAAATTAACCCCAAACCCCTAATCCTGCTAGAAAGGTACTTTCTACTCATGCTATGTACTTAAGCAAGGTATCCCTGGACTTGTCTTGACGAGAACAGTATGAAGCTGATGTAATACTCAACCTTGGCACTGAAACCCGAGTGCCAGACCCAAAAATATGGTTCTCAGTTTTTGTCGTGATCTTTTCAACAGGAATTCCCTACTGAAACCAAGTTTTGGTCTGCTGCGACCAAGCCATTGAGTCTGCAGACACAATAATGGTACAAAACTCTTGGCTAGCCTGCTGAAGATTCCCTCTTGCTGGAACAACTGACTGTTTATCCATACTGAACCCAATAATAGACGTTTTCGAAAAATTAACCCCAAACCCCTAATCCTGCTAGAAAGGTACTTTCTACTCATGCTATGTACTTAAGCAAGGTATCCCTGGACTTGTCTTGACGAGAACAGTATGAAGCTGATGTAATACTCAACCTTGGCACTGAAACCCGAGTGCCAGACCCAAAAATATGGTTCTCAGTTTTTGTCGTGATCTTTTCAACAGGAATTCCCTACTGAAACCAAGTTTTGGTCTGCTGCGACCAAGCCATTGAGTCTGCAGACACAATAATGGTACAAAACTCTTGGCTAGCCTGCTGAAGATTCCCTCTTGCTGGAACAACTGACTGTTTATCCATACTGAACCCAATAATAGACGTTTTCGAAAAATTAACCCCAAACCCCTAATCCTGCTAGAAAGGTACTTTCTACTCATGCTATGTACTTAAGCAAGGTATCCCTGGACTTGTCTTGACGAGAACAGTATGAAGCTGATGTAATACTCAACCTTGGCACTGAAACCCGAGTGCCAGACCCAAAAATATGGTTCTCAGTTTTTGTCGTGTTCTTTTCAACAGGAATTCCCTACTGAAACCAAGTTTTGGTCTGCTGCGACCAAGCCATTGAGTCTGCAGACACAATAATGGTACAAAACTCTTGGCTAGCCTGCTGAAGATTCCCTCTTGCTGGAACAACTGACTGTTTATCCATACTGAACCCAATAATAGACGTTTTCGAAAAATTAACCCCAAACCCCTAATCCTGCTAGAAAGGTACTTTCTACTCATGCTATGTACTTAAGCAAGGTATCCCTGGACTTGTCTTGACGAGAACAGTATGAAGCTGATGTAATACTCAACCTTGGCACTGAAACCCGAGTGCCAGACCCAAAAATATGGTTCTCAGTTTTTGTCGTGATCTTTTCAACAGGAATTCCCTACTGAAACCAAGTTTTGGTCTGCTGCGACCAAGCCATTGAGTCTGCAGACACAATAATGGTACAAAACTCTTGGCTAGCCTGCTGAAGATTCCCTCTTGCTGGAACAACTGACTGTTTATCCATACTGAACCCAATAATAGACGTTTTCGAAAAATTAACCCCAAACCCCTAATCCTGCTAGAAAGGTACTTTCTACTCATGCTATGTACTTAAGCAAGGTATCCCTGGACTTGTCTTGACGAGAACAGTATGAAGCTGATGTAATACTCAACCTTGGCACTGAAACCCGAGTGCCAGACCCAAAAATATGGTTCTCAGTTTTTGTCGTGATCTTTTCAACAGGAATTCCCTACTGAAACCAAGTTTTGGTCTGCTGCGACCAAGCCATTGAGTCTGCAGACACAATAATGGTACAAAACTCTTGGCTAGCCTGCTGAAGATTCCCTCTTGCTGGAACAACTGACTGTTTATCCATACTGAACCCAATAATAGACGTTTTCGAAAAATTAACCCCAAACCCCTAATCCTGCTAGAAAGGTACTTTCTACTCATGCTATGTACTTAAGCAAGGTATCCCTGGACTTGTCTTGACGAGAACAGTATGAAGCTGATGTAATACTCAACCTTGGCACTGAAACCCGAGTGCCAGACCCAAAAATATGGTTCTCAGTTTTTGTCGTGATCTTTTCAACAGGAATTCCCTACTGAAACCAAGTTTTGGTCTGCTGCGACCAAGCCATTGAGTCTGCAGACACAATAATGGTACAAAACTCTTGGCTAGCCTGCTGAAGATTCCCTCTTGCTGGAACAACTGACTGTTTATCCATACTGAACCCAATAATAGACGTTTTCGAAAAATTAACCCCAAACCCGTAATCCTGCTAGAAAGGTACTTTCTACTCATGCTATGTACTTAAGCAAGGTATCCCTGGACTTGTCTTGACGAGAACAGTATGAAGCTGATGTAATACTCAACCTTGGCACTGAAACCCGAGTGCCAGACCCAAAAATATGGTTCTCAGTTTTTGTCGTGATCTTTTCAACAGGAATTCCCTACTGAAACCAAGTTTTGGTCTGCTGCGACCAAGCCATTGAGTCTGCAGACACAATAATGGTACAAAACTCTTGGCTAGCCTGCTGAAGATTCCCTCTTGCTGGAACAACTGACTGTTTATCCATACTGAACCCAATAATAGACGTTTTCGAAAAATTAACCCCAAACCCCTAATCCTGCTAGAAAGGTACTTTCTACTCATGCTATGTACTTAAGCAAGGTATCCCTGGACTTGTCTTGACGAGAACAGTATGAAGCTGATGTAATACTCAACCTTGGCACTGAAACCCGAGTGCCAGACCCAAAAATATGGTTCTCAGTTTTTGTCGTGATCTTTTCAACAGGAATTCCCTACTGAAACCAAGTTTTGGTCTGCTGCGACCAAGCCATTGAGTCTGCAGACACAATAATGGTACAAAACTCTTGGCTAGCCTGCTGAAGATTCCCTCTTGCTGGAACAACTGACTGTTTATCCATACTGAACCCAATAATAGACGTTTTCGAAAAATTAACCCCAAACCCCTAATCCTGCTAGAAAGGTACTTTCTACTCATGCTATGTACTTAAGCAAGGTATCCCTGGACTTGTCTTGACGAGAACAGTATGAAGCTGATGTAATACTCAACCTTGGCACTGAAACCCGAGTGCCAGACCCAAAAATATGGTTCTCAGTTTTTGTCGTGATCTTTTCAACAGGAATTCCCTACTGAAACCAAGTTTTGGTCTGCTGCGACCAAGCCATTGAGTCTGCAGACACAATAATGGTACAAAACTCTTGGCTAGCCTGCTGAAGATTCCCTCTTGCTGGAACAACTGACTGTTTATCCATACTGAACCCAATAATAGACGTTTTCGAAAAATTAACCCCAAACCCCTAATCCTGCTAGAAAGGTACTTTCTACTCATGCTATGTACTTAAGCAAGGTATCCCTGGACTTGTCTTGACGAGAACAGTATGAAGCTGATGTAATACTCAACCTTGGCACTGAAACCCGAGTGCCAGACCCAAAAATATGGTTCTCAGTTTTTGTCGTGTTCTTTTCAACAGGAATTCCCTACTGAAACCAAGTTTTGGTCTGCTGCGACCAAGCCATTGAGTCTGCAGACACAATAATGGTACAAAACTCTTGGCTAGCCTGCTGAAGATTCCCTCTTGCTGGAACAACTGACTGTTTATCCATACTGAACCCAATAATAGACGTTTTCGAAAAATTAACCCCAAACCCCTAATCCTGCTAGAAAGGTACTTTCTACTCATGCTATGTACTTAAGCAAGGTATCCCTGGACTTGTCTTGACGAGAACAGTATGAAGCTGATGTAATACTCAACCTTGGCACTGAAACCCGAGTGCCAGACCCAAAAATATGGTTCTCAGTTTTTGTCGTGATCTTTTCAACAGGAATTCCCTACTGAAACCAAGTTTTGGTCTGCTGCGACCAAGCCATTGAGTCTGCAGACACAATAATGGTACAAAACTCTTGGCTAGCCTGCTGAAGATTCCCTCTTGCTGGAACAACTGACTGTTTATCCATACTGAACCCAATAATAGACGTTTTCGAAAAATTAACCCCAAACCCCTAATCCTGCTAGAAAGGTACTTTCTACTCATGCTATGTACTTAAGCAAGGTATCCCTGGACTTGTCTTGACGAGAACAGTATGAAGCTGATGTAATACTCAACCTTGGCACTGAAACCCGAGTGCCAGACCCAAAAATATGGTTCTCAGTTTTTGTCGTGATCTTTTCAACAGGAATTCCCTACTGAAACCAAGTTTTGGTCTGCTGCGACCAAGCCATTGAGTCTGCAGACACAATAATGGTACAAAACTCTTGGCTAGCCTGCTGAAGATTCCCTCTTGCTGGAACAACTGACTGTTTATCCATACTGAACCCAATAATAGACGTTTTCGAAAAATTAACCCCAAACCCCTAATCCTGCTAGAAAGGTACTTTCTACTCATGCTATGTACTTAAGCAAGGTATCCCTGGACTTGTCTTGACGAGAACAGTATGAAGCTGATGTAATACTCAACCTTGGCACTGAAACCCGAGTGCCAGACCCAAAAATATGGTTCTCAGTTTTTGTCGTGATCTTTTCAACAGGAATTCCCTACTGAAACCAAGTTTTGGTCTGCTGCGACCAAGCCATTGAGTCTGCAGACACAATAATGGTACAAAACTCTTGGCTAGCCTGCTGAAGATTCCCTCTTGCTGGAACAACTGACTGTTTATCCATACTGAACCCAATAATAGACGTTTTCGAAAAATTAACCCCAAACCCGTAATCCTGCTAGAAAGGTACTTTCTACTCATGCTATGTACTTAAGCAAGGTATCCCTGGACTTGTCTTGACGAGAACAGTATGAAGCTGATGTAATACTCAACCTTGGCACTGAAACCCGAGTGCCAGACCCAAAAATATGGTGCTCAGTTTTTGTCGTGATCTTTTCAACAGGAATTCCCTACTGAAACCAAGTTTTGGTCTGCTGCGACCAAGCCATTGAGTCTGCAGACACAATAATGGTACAAAACTCTTGGCTAGCCTGCTGAAGATTCCCTCTTGCTGGAACAACTGACTGTTTATCCATACTGAACCCAATAATAGACGTTTTCGAAAAATTAACCCCAAACCCCTAATCCTGCTAGAAAGGTACTTTCTACTCATGCTATGTACTTAAGCAAGGTATCCCTGGACTTGTCTTGACGAGAACAGTATGAAGCTGATGTAATACTCAACCTTGGCACTGAAACCCGAGTGCCAGACCCAAAAATATGGTTCTCAGTTTTTGTCGTGATCTTTTCAACAGGAATTCCCTACTGAAACCAAGTTTTGGTCTGCTGCGACCAAGCCATTGAGTCTGCAGACACAATAATGGTACAAAACTCTTGGCTAGCCTGCTGAAGATTCCCTCTTGCTGGAACAACTGACTGTTTATCCATACTGAACCCAATAATAGACGTTTTCGAAAAATTAACCCCAAACCCCTAATCCTGCTAGAAAGGTACTTTCTACTCATGCTATGTACTTAAGCAAGGTATCCCTGGACTTGTCTTGACGAGAACAGTATGAAGCTGATGTAATACTCAACCTTGGCACTGAAACCCGAGTGCCAGACCCAAAAATATGGTTCTCAGTTTTTGTCGTGATCTTTTCAACAGGAATTCCCTACTGAAACCAAGTTTTGGTCTGCTGCGACCAAGCCATTGAGTCTGCAGACACAATAATGGTACAAAACTCTTGGCTAGCCTGCTGAAGATTCCCTCTTGCTGGAACAACTGACTGTTTATCCATACTGAACCCAATAATAGACGTTTTCGAAAAATTAACCCCAAACCCCTAATCCTGCTAGAAAGGTACTTTCTACTCATGCTATGTACTTAAGCAAGGTATCCCTGGACTTGTCTTGACGAGAACAGTATGAAGCTGATGTAATACTCAACCTTGGCACTGAAACCCGAGTGCCAGACCCAAAAATATGGTTCTCAGTTTTTGTCGTGATCTTTTCAACAGGAATTCCCTACTGAAACCAAGTTTTGGTCTGCTGCGACCAAGCCATTGAGTCTGCAGACACAATAATGGTACAAAACTCTTGGCTAGCCTGCTGAAGATTCCCTCTTGCTGGAACAACTGACTGTTTATCCATACTGAACCCAATAATAGACGTTTTCGAAAAATTAACCCCAAACCCGTAATCCTGCTAGAAAGGTACTTTCTACTCATGCTATGTACTTAAGCAAGGTATCCCTGGACTTGTCTTGACGAGAACAGTATGAAGCTGATGTAATACTCAACCTTGGCACTGAAACCCGAGTGCCAGACCCAAAAATATGGTGCTCAGTTTTTGTCGTGATCTTTTCAACAGGAATTCCCTACTGAAACCAAGTTTTGGTCTGCTGCGACCAAGCCATTGAGTCTGCAGACACAATAATGGTACAAAACTCTTGGCTAGCCTGCTGAAGATTCCCTCTTGCTGGAACAACTGACTGTTTATCCATACTGAACCCAATAATAGACGTTTTCGAAAAATTAACCCCAAACCCCTAATCCTGCTAGAAAGGTACTTTCTACTCATGCTATGTACTTAAGCAAGGTATCCCTGGACTTGTCTTGACGAGAACAGTATGAAGCTGATGTAATACTCAACCTTGGCACTGAAACCCGAGTGCCAGACCCAAAAATATGGTTCTCAGTTTTTGTCGTGATCTTTTCAACAGGAATTCCCTACTGAAACCAAGTTTTGGTCTGCTGCGACCAAGCCATTGAGTCTGCAGACACAATAATGGTACAAAACTCTTGGCTAGCCTGCTGAAGATTCCCTCTTGCTGGAACAACTGACTGTTTATCCATACTGAACCCAATAATAGACGTTTTCGAAAAATTAACCCCAAACCCCTAATCCTGCTAGAAAGGTACTTTCTACTCATGCTATGTACTTAAGCAAGGTATCCCTGGACTTGTCTTGACGAGAACAGTATGAAGCTGATGTAATACTCAACCTTGGCACTGAAACCCGAGTGCCAGACCCAAAAATATGGTTCTCAGTTTTTGTCGTGATCTTTTCAACAGGAATTCCCTACTGAAACCAAGTTTTGGTCTGCTGCGACCAAGCCATTGAGTCTGCAGACACAATAATGGTACAAAACTCTTGGCTAGCCTGCTGAAGATTCCCTCTTGCTGGAACAACTGACTGTTTATCCATACTGAACCCAATAATAGACGTTTTCGAAAAATTAACCCCAAACCCCTAATCCTGCTAGAAAGGTACTTTCTACTCATGCTATGTACTTAAGCAAGGTATCCCTGGACTTGTCTTGACGAGAACAGTATGAAGCTGATGTAATACTCAACCTTGGCACTGAAACCCGAGTGCCAGACCCAAAAATATGGTTCTCAGTTTTTGTCGTGATCTTTTCAACAGGAATTCCCTACTGAAACCAAGTTTTGGTCTGCTGCGACCAAGCCATTGAGTCTGCAGACACAATAATGGTACAAAACTCTTGGCTAGCCTGCTGAAGATTCCCTCTTGCTGGAACAACTGACTGTTTATCCATACTGAACCCAATAATAGACGTTTTCGAAAAATTAACCCCAAACCCCTAATCCTGCTAGAAAGGTACTTTCTACTCATGCTATGTACTTAAGCAAGGTATCCCTGGACTTGTCTTGACGAGAACAGTATGAAGCTGATGTAATACTCAACCTTGGCACTGAAACCCGAGTGCCAGACCCAAAAATATGGTTCTCAGTTTTTGTCGTGTTCTTTTCAACAGGAATTCCCTACTGAAACCAAGTTTTGGTCTGCTGCGACCAAGCCATTGAGTCTGCAGACACAATAATGGTACAAAACTCTTGGCTAGCCTGCTGAAGATTCCCTCTTGCTGGAACAACTGACTGTTTATCCATACTGAACCCAATAATAGACGTTTTCGAAAAATTAACCCCAAACCCCTAATCCTGCTAGAAAGGTACTTTCTACTCATGCTATGTACTTAAGCAAGGTATCCCTGGACTTGTCTTGACGAGAACAGTATGAAGCTGATGTAATACTCAACCTTGGCACTGAAACCCGAGTGCCAGACCCAAAAATATGGTTCTCAGTTTTTGTCGTGATCTTTTCAACAGGAATTCCCTACTGAAACCAAGTTTTGGTCTGCTGCGACCAAGCCATTGAGTCTGCAGACACAATAATGGTACAAAACTCTTGGCTAGCCTGCTGAAGATTCCCTCTTGCTGGAACAACTGACTGTTTATCCATACTGAACCCAATAATAGACGTTTTCGAAAAATTAACCCCAAACCCCTAATCCTGCTAGAAAGGTACTTTCTACTCATGCTATGTACTTAAGCAAGGTATCCCTGGACTTGTCTTGACGAGAACAGTATGAAGCTGATGTAATACTCAACCTTGGCACTGAAACCCGAGTGCCAGACCCAAAAATATGGTTCTCAGTTTTTGTCGTGATCTTTTCAACAGGAATTCCCTACTGAAACCAAGTTTTGGTCTGCTGCGACCAAGCCATTGAGTCTGCAGACACAATAATGGTACAAAACTCTTGGCTAGCCTGCTGAAGATTCCCTCTTGCTGGAACAACTGACTGTTTATCCATACTGAACCCAATAATAGACGTTTTCGAAAAATTAACCCCAAACCCCTAATCCTGCTAGAAAGGTACTTTCTACTCATGCTATGTACTTAAGCAAGGTATCCCTGGACTTGTCTTGACGAGAACAGTATGAAGCTGATGTAATACTCAACCTTGGCACTGAAACCCGAGTGCCAGACCCAAAAATATGGTTCTCAGTTTTTGTCGTGATCTTTTCAACAGGAATTCCCTACTGAAACCAAGTTTTGGTCTGCTGCGACCAAGCCATTGAGTCTGCAGACACAATAATGGTACAAAACTCTTGGCTAGCCTGCTGAAGATTCCCTCTTGCTGGAACAACTGACTGTTTATCCATACTGAACCCAATAATAGACGTTTTCGAAAAATTAACCCCAAACCCCTAATCCTGCTAGAAAGGTACTTTCTACTCATGCTATGTACTTAAGCAAGGTATCCCTGGACTTGTCTTGACGAGAACAGTATGAAGCTGATGTAATACTCAACCTTGGCACTGAAACCCGAGTGCCAGACCCAAAAATATGGTTCTCAGTTTTTGTCGTGATCTTTTCAACAGGAATTCCCTACTGAAACCAAGTTTTGGTCTGCTGCGACCAAGCCATTGAGTCTGCAGACACAATAATGGTACAAAACTCTTGGCTAGCCTGCTGAAGATTCCCTCTTGCTGGAACAACTGACTGTTTATCCATACTGAACCCAATAATAGACGTTTTCGAAAAATTAACCCCAAACCCCTAATCCTGCTAGAAAGGTACTTTCTACTCATGCTATGTACTTAAGCAAGGTATCCCTGGACTTGTCTTGACGAGAACAGTATGAAGCTGATGTAATACTCAACCTTGGCACTGAAACCCGAGTGCCAGACCCAAAAATATGGTTCTCAGTTTTTGTCGTGATCTTTTCAACAGGAATTCCCTACTGAAACCAAGTTTTGGTCTGCTGCGACCAAGCCATTGAGTCTGCAGACACAATAATGGTACAAAACTCTTGGCTAGCCTGCTGAAGATTCCCTCTTGCTGGAACAACTGACTGTTTATCCATACTGAACCCAATAATAGACGTTTTCGAAAAATTAACCCCAAACCCCTAATCCTGCTAGAAAGGTACTTTCTACTCATGCTATGTACTTAAGCAAGGTATCCCTGGACTTGTCTTGACGAGAACAGTATGAAGCTGATGTAATACTCAACCTTGGTACTGAAACCCGAGTGCCAGACCCAAAAATATGGTTCTCAGTTTTTGTCGTGATCTTTTCAACAGGAATTCCCTACTGAAACCAAGTTTTGGTCTGCTGCGACCAAGCCATTGAGTCTGCAGACACAATAATGGTACAAAACTCTTGGCTAGCCTGCTGAAGATTCCCTCTTGCTGGAACAACTGACTGTTTATCCATACTGAACCCAATAATAGACGTTTTCGAAAAATTAACCCCAAACCCGTAATCCTGCTAGAAAGGTACTTTCTACTCATGCTATGTACTTAAGCAAGGTATCCCTGGACTTGTCTTGACGAGAACAGTATGAAGCTGATGTAATACTCAACCTTGGCACTGAAACCCGAGTGCCAGACCCAAAAATATGGTGCTCAGTTTTTGTCGTGATCTTTTCAACAGGAATTCCCTACTGAAACCAAGTTTTGGTCTGCTGCGACCAAGCCATTGAGTCTGCAGACACAATAATGGTACAAAACTCTTGGCTAGCCTGCTGAAGATTCCCTCTTGCTGGAACAACTGACTGTTTATCCATACTGAACCCAATAATAGACGTTTTCGAAAAATTAACCCCAAACCCCTAATCCTGCTAGAAAGGTACTTTCTACTCATGCTATGTACTTAAGCAAGGTATCCCTGGACTTGTCTTGACGAGAACAGTATGAAGCTGATGTAATACTCAACCTTGGCACTGAAACCCGAGTGCCAGACCCAAAAATATGGTTCTCAGTTTTTGTCGTGATCTTTTCAACAGGAATTCCCTACTGAAACCAAGTTTTGGTCTGCTGCGACCAAGCCATTGAGTCTGCAGACACAATAATGGTACAAAACTCTTGGCTAGCCTGCTGAAGATTCCCTCTTGCTGGAACAACTGACTGTTTATCCATACTGAACCCAATAATAGACGTTTTCGAAAAATTAACCCCAAACCCCTAATCCTGCTAGAAAGGTACTTTCTACTCATGCTATGTACTTAAGCAAGGTATCCCTGGACTTGTCTTGACGAGAACAGTATGAAGCTGATGTAATACTCAACCTTGGCACTGAAACCCGAGTGCCAGACCCAAAAATATGGTTCTCAGTTTTTGTCGTGATCTTTTCAACAGGAATTCCCTACTGAAACCAAGTTTTGGTCTGCTGCGACCAAGCCATTGAGTCTGCAGACACAATAATGGTACAAAACTCTTGGCTAGCCTGCTGAAGATTCCCTCTTGCTGGAACAACTGACTGTTTATCCATACTGAACCCAATAATAGACGTTTTCGAAAAATTAACCCCAAACCCCTAATCCTGCTAGAAAGGTACTTTCTACTCATGCTATGTACTTAAGCAAGGTATCCCTGGACTTGTCTTGACGAGAACAGTATGAAGCTGATGTAATACTCAACCTTGGCACTGAAACCCGAGTGCCAGACCCAAAAATATGGTTCTCAGTTTTTGTCGTGATCTTTTCAACAGGAATTCCCTACTGAAACCAAGTTTTGGTCTGCTGCGACCAAGCCATTGAGTCTGCAGACACAATAATGGTACAAAACTCTTGGCTAGCCTGCTGAAGATTCCCTCTTGCTGGAACAACTGACTGTTTATCCATACTGAACCCAATAATAGACGTTTTCGAAAAATTAACCCCAAACCCCTAATCCTGCTAGAAAGGTACTTTCTACTCATGCTATGTACTTAAGCAAGGTATCCCTGGACTTGTCTTGACGAGAACAGTATGAAGCTGATGTAATACTCAACCTTGGCACTGAAACCCGAGTGCCAGACCCAAAAATATGGTTCTCAGTTTTTGTCGTGATCTTTTCAACAGGAATTCCCTACTGAAACCAAGTTTTGGTCTGCTGCGACCAAGCCATTGAGTCTGCAGACACAATAATGGTACAAAACTCTTGGCTAGCCTGCTGAAGATTCCCTCTTGCTGGAACAACTGACTGTTTATCCATACTGAACCCAATAATAGACGTTTTCGAAAAATTAACCCCAAACCCCTAATCCTGCTAGAAAGGTACTTTCTACTCATGCTATGTACTTAAGCAAGGTATCCCTGGACTTGTCTTGACGAGAACAGTATGAAGCTGATGTAATACTCAACCTTGGCACTGAAACCCGAGTGCCAGACCCAAAAATATGGTTCTCAGTTTTTGTCGTGATCTTTTCAACGCATAATGGACAGTGGTGTCCAGAAGAAGTTATTTGTAAGCACTTTTAATTGTCACACGGCTTATGTTAGAATGTGTTGAAGTATTTCTTTGTAAGTTTTTGGAAAATCTCTTTGATTTCAACAAAATGGATACATATTATTAAATGAGATGATTTGTATATATGTATAAACAGTTTTTTTTTGTTTTGTTTTTTTTCCAGTTTGACGACATAATTGAGTGGGAAGATGCAGAAAAGACAGAGAAGCGAGGGGTAGATAAAGGGGATGGGGCTACCCGGGCTACCAATGTAGCATAAAGACATAAGGGGTTGGGGTGGGTGGGGGTGGAAACTTTTCGCTATAAAAATTGGTAAAAAATAGTTTTTGGAAAAAATTGGGTGAAGAAGCCTTATACAGCAACCTCCACGTGGTGGTTTCTGGAAATTTCCACTCTGTGGAAAGCTAATGGCTGTATATTGAAAATTTTCTGACCAAATGAGTCAAATCTGTACATCAAGTAGTATTCTAGATTTTTTTGTCCTCATGACCAAATGAGTCATATCCTACAATCCAATGCATGTCATTATCCAAGATTTTATCATGACCAAATGAATCATATCCTATAATCCAATGCATGTCATTATCCAAGATTTTATCATGACCAAATGAGTCAAAATATAACAATTGCCCTATTATCCCAAAGCTATGTCCAATAGCGAATTAGATGTTAGTCTTGTAACCAAATAGATTATATCTTAAAAAAATCAACCTGTATGTCCATTTGAAGGTCCTCGGTGGCCTAGTGGTTAGCAAGTTTGGCATCTAATCATAGGCTGTCACCTCTGTGGG
The DNA here is from genome assembly GCA_964017235.1 of Sabellastarte sp. h YS-2021. NCBI lineage: Eukaryota > Metazoa > Annelida > Polychaeta > Sabellida > Sabellidae > Sabellastarte > Sabellastarte sp. h YS-2021. The sequence goes on along the minus strand of CAXHLB010000565.1, from coordinate 59,076 downwards.
TTCGAGTCCCACAAGTGGCAATGCTGAGGACCTGTCCCAATATGACCCTGGCTGTTGAACGGGTTTGGTTTAGTTTATTTGGGGTTTTACGTCGCTTTCAACACTGTACAGGTCATATCACGACGGGTAGTTGGAAGGGCAGAGGAAACCAGTACATATAGTTCGCTAGGGTTCTGTACTGTAAACTGCCGACCAACGGCAAGCAACTACCAGCTTTCCCACTTACGGCCATGACGGGGATCGAACCCCGGCAGCAGAGGTGGGAGGCGAGAGTGTTACCACTCTGCCACCGTGGCCCCGGCTGTTGAACGGGACGTTAAACCCCAACTTTGACTTTGACTTTGTATGTCCATTTGTATCCTAAACATTGTCCTTGTAGTTGAAAGGGTGTTCTCAAAGTGTTTTATCTGATGAGTCAATCTGAACAATATATAACCCATCTTGACCAATTATTCTTTGTGATTATTCAGTTGTATAAATTAGTTGGAATAAAGAGAGGTCGTCAGTGGCCTAGTGGTTAGCAAGTTTGGCATCTAATCACAGGCTGTCACCTCTGTGGGTTCGAGTCCCACAAGTGGCAATGCTGTGGACCTGTCCCAATATGACCCTGGCTGTTGAACGGGACGTAAAACCCCAACTTTGAGTTAGTTGGAATAAAGATTGTATAGATATAATTTCTAAAGTCAGTTGATCAATTAACAATAACATAAGGTTTCAAATATTTATTGATAAATAAAACATATACTATAACAAATGTTAATGGAAATATTATCTACATACCATTGAGATCATGTAATATAGACAAGGCTCATAACATATATACAAAATGTTACATATAGAAAAAAGTAGAAAAAAAGTAAATATATACATTTTAGAAAAAAATATATATGATAAAAAAGTAAATATATATACATTTAAATTGAACTATATAAGTGTCTCAATTGGTATATCTATACTCTCTATCCCTCTGTCTGGTCTCTCTAATAATTCTGTCTGGGTTGTACTCTAGCCGGCCTTCTGTCCTCCCTATGTCTTATATTCTGTCTAGCAGCTCTTCTTATGTCCGGTCTGTCACCCTGTCCAAATCTTTGCAGTAGTCTACGGTTGTCATCTGCTCTATTCTGGGCTTCAACCTGGTGTTGTCTTTCTCGATTTGCTAAAAACCTTCTTACAGTAATCGCCATCCTTCCTGAAAATAAAAAAGGTAAAGCAAGGTATTAAAATGGTGTAGTTCTAATCATTTTTTTGTTTCATAAAAAGTGGAGAAAATGGATTATATTATATTGGAAGTTAAATTAATTTTCATCAGATGCTTCTGAAAATTACTAAGTATATAAACCATTGACATTCGAGATATATGTATTTATAGCTGCATTAGAAAAGCTAAAAGCTAGAATTAGTATCAATGAAGCATTTTGTTATAGGGAAATATGTGTTAAGATAGTTTATGATTGCATTAAATTTAAAATGTATTATTTTGTGTCATACCTAGTGCTCTCTTTAAAAAAGTAATCGCTTGGACCATGTAGTTTAGGGCATTGACGATTCCTCTGATGATCCTGATCCAGCCTAGCACAAACACTCTGAGGATGTTTAAATGGTCAACAAGGTTCATATAATTTTGTGAAGGAACCTGTCAGAAGGCGAACAACAAGAATGGGAGAATATACAGAGTGTACCAAATTAAAATGCTTTGCTTTGTTTCTTCAGAAATATTAGTAGCAGCATCCGTTATAAGCCTTGAGTTAATGAGAGTTAGCTTTTCTAGATTGGGAAAGGCCTCTGATATACTGACAATTTTACAAGTACTATCCCTCAGTATTAGTTCATTTGGTTTACTGTCAGTTTTCATTTCATCATTTAAATCCAATTGTAGACAAGAAACTTTCTTGTCAGAACATACGCATTTCTCATGGCAAAGAGAATAAACAGCCATATAAGTGGACAAAGACATGAACAGAAATTTCCAAAACATCATTGTACTTTGACAAGCATTTGAAATTAATCTAAGGTCATGGGTGATGTTGACCCATTATTTATAGAAGTTAAACATTTGATAATATGTTTGAATAGATTAATAATTGCCTTGTAGATGAACTAATGAGTATTGTCCCTCCATGTATAAGACAACCTCCATTTTTTTAAAATATGTGGTGAAAAGCTCTAAGTCTTAAGCTGTGGTTTCTCATTTGGGGTTTATTCATTTATTTGATAATCACTTATCCTTGTATTATTAGAGCCTTGCTGTTTAAAACACATGACAGGTGGCTTCTCACACATGGAGGGGATTAATCATTTATTTAAGAATCATTTATCCTTGTATTGTTAGAGCCTGCTGTTTAAAACACATGACAGGTGGCTTCTCACACATGGAGGGGATTAATCATTTATTTAAGAATCATTTATCCTTGTATTGTTAGAGCCTGCTGTTTAAAACACATGACAGGTGGCTTCTCACACATGGAGGGGATTAATCATTTATTTAAGAATCATTTATCCTTGTATTGTTAGAGCCTTGCTGTTTTAAACACATGACAGGTGGCTTCTCACACATGGAGGGGATTAATCATTTATTTGCTAATCACTTATCCTTGTATTGTTAGAGCCTTGCTGTTTTAAACACATGAGAGGTGGCCTCTCACACATGGAGGGGATTAATCATTTATTTAATATTCATTTTTATCTTTGTGAGAATCTTCTTTTATAATATATAAGATGTGGTTTCTCATTATATTGGGGAATAGTCATTTAGTTATTCTTGTATTGTCTTTCATTTTTAAGATGTGAGGTATGATTTATCATGATAGGATATGTTATTGGGTATATATAGAAGGCCTGAAGTGGGATTTCTTAGAAGCCGTTTTTCACAATGGTTATCAAAGTATTAATAATATTTTGGATTCTGGTGATTGGAAAAGGGCTCCTTTGGTGTAATGAGAAATGTGTATGTCAGGATGAGAATGCTAAATTGTTTTGTAGAGGGGTTAATGAAAGGGACTTGTTTATTTACACAGAGTTTACCAAGGAAATTGAAGTAAGGAAAAGTTTTGTTGGATCGAAATGGCACATTTTTGGGTTGTTTGGTACCTTCTGGCCATGTCATTTCTGTTTGCATTTCTATATTTGCAGTTTTAATCACAGGTTTGGTTGCTGCAGCTGCTTGGTCATCGGTTATCTTTACTGAATTAAATATGTCAATTTGTCTCTTGGCTTCTGTGTAGGAAATTCCTCTTTCAGTCTTTATTCTGTGCATTTCTTTCTCTTCTTTCCATTTCGGACATGCCTTGTCATTCGATGCATGATTTCCTTCACAGTTAACACATTTTGCCTCATTTTTGCATCCCTGAGAGTCAGTGTGATCCTCTTGCCCACATTTGTTGCAAACTTCATTTTTCCTGCAGTTAAACTTAGTGTGGCCAAATTTTTAACATTTATAACATCTCACTGGATTAGGAATAAACTGTGACACAGCCACCCTGTAGTAACACAACCTGATATATTTTGGTAAGGTCTGGCTTTGAAATGTCAATATAAAAGTGCCTGTTTGCTTCCTAGAGCCATCTCTGAATACAGTTATCCTGTCCAGCTTGATGACACCCTCATCCTTTAGGCCTTCAAGTATTTCTTCATCAGTGCAGTATTTTATGTCTGGGCATCTAATAACTCCTTTCTTTGTGTTTAAACTATACTGAGGAGATACACTGATTGGGATCACATTGTCCATGGTCAAGCTCAATTTAGTCACCTTCAATAGTTTGCTGCTTTGAGTTTCCTTGTCTATTTCAATCAAGATGTCTCAATTCCTTTATATTGAAGGGATCTGACCCAAGTACAGCAACAATGGCCTTGTTCACAGCAAATGGTGACAGTTTTGACAAAGGTCTCTCATTGTCTGTTCCTTTTACTAGCAAGAATCGTGGCCATATACAAATCTGTGCGGAATCCAAATTCGTAGTCATAATTTCAGGCGAAGTTCTTATCCTTTTTCTATCAGTCATATTAGAGTTTTGTGAAACCATAAGGTTTTAGTGGTTATTAGTTGCCAATGCTCTCCACCCACCCTTCGAGCCCAACAAGGCGATATCGTTAGAGTGTGGAGCTGAGCCCTGCACACTGATATCAGAGATATATCAGCAATATGCTCAAAGACCACAAAAGTGAACCTTGATTGACCTGTTAAGCAGCGGCCTTCTAGATACTCCAAATAAAAGCACAAACCAAATACCAGTAGAATACAACAATCAAGTACAACAGTATAAACTATTAGAAACAACAAGCCATCATTAATTTGGAGAACTAGGGCTTGGCACTACCAGCCGATTGATTAAGCCAGCCCATCTTAGCCTTCCGACTAAGTGAAATTGAGGCCAAAGCTGTGTATTGCCTCCACAGTGCTGCAACAAAGTATTGGCTCAACAGCTAGGACGCTCTCTTCCACTGACACGGATCGCAACACACGGCAAACAGGCTGCCCCCAATTAGTCGCCTCTTACGACACACAGGAGGATACGTTGGGCCTATTCTACATCCCAGGGATCCACAGAGGGCATAATTTTATACAAGACATTGGTTTCATTTACCAAGTAAATGTCAAACTGAACCTGTGACAATTGGCGAGTTTGCCAAGATGACATTTAAATGAAACTTGGTAAATGTCATTAGAATTGTACCAGAAATCAGACAAAGAATTTCTTGTTGCGCACATTTAGACTATACATTTTTCTGCACTCAGAATTTGCTTTTTCGGTGAACATATTTCTATTATCCGGATTTTGTTTTGCTTGGGTTTTTATTTGCTGAAATGATGTTCTGTGGTTTCAATCCCATGAAACTTGGTACTTTGTATTGATATTTTGTTGCAGCTATTTTCATACAGAAACTGAAATTAAAAAATTGCAACATTGTCATGAATTGTCAGATTACCTACAGCAGCTATAAAGGGGTCGTATATTTTTGGCAATATTGAATATTTGCACAGTTTATTGTGCAGGTTCTTCTCCTGAGAGCTGATTCAGAAGATCATTTTCATTGAGTTCTCAGACCTTTTGTTTTTATGTACTTCTACTTAGTGTCACAAATCCTTGGTTTTTCTTTTCTGTGAATCAGTTAAAGGTGGAATTCAAGTGTGTACAAACAGGGTTATGTCTTTCTGGTGAGTTCATATTTTATTTAGTGCATTAACATAAATGTAGGTACATTGCGGGGTAGTTTGGTAGTACAACTATAGACATCCTTTTTCTATCAGTCATATTAGAGTTTTGTGAAACCATAAGGTTTTAGTGGTTATTAGTTGCCAATGCTCTCCACCCACCCTTCGAGCCCAACAAGGCGATATCGTTAGAGTGTGGAGCTGAGCCCTGCACACTGATATCAGAGATATATCAGCAATATGCTCAAAGACCACAAAAGTGAACCTTGATTGACCTGTTAAGCAGCGGCCTTCTAGATACTCCAAATAAAAGCACAAACCAAATACCAGTAGAATACAACAATCAAGTACAACAGTATAAACTATTAGAAACAACAAGCCATCATTAATTTGGAGAACTAGGGCTTGGCACTACCAGCCGATTGATTAAGCCAGCCCATCTTAGCCTTCCGACTAAGTGAAATTGAGGCCAAAGCTGTGTATTGCCTCCACAGTGCTGCAACAAAGTATTGGCTCAACAGCTAGGACGCTCTCTTCCACTGACACGGATCGCAACACACGGCAAACAGGCTGCCCCCAATTAGTCGCCTCTTACGACACACAGGAGGATACGTTGGGCCTATTCTACATCCCAGGGATCCACAGAGGGCATAATTTTATACAAGACATTGGTTTCATTTACCAAGTAAATGTCAAACTGACCCTGTGACAATTGGCGAGTTTGCCAAGATGACATTTAAATGAAACTTGGTAAATGTCATTAGAATTGTACCAGAAATCAGACAAAGAATTTCTTGTTGCGCACATTTAGACTATACATTTTTCTGCACTCAGAATTTGGTTTTTCGGTGAACATATTTCTATTATCCGGATTTTGTTTTGCTTGGGTTTTTATTTGCTGAAATGATGTTCTGTGGTTTCAATCCCATGAAACTTGGTACTTTGTATTGATATTTTGTTGCAGCTATTTTCATACAGAAACTGAAATTAAAAAATTGCAACATTGTCATGAATTGTCAGATTACCTACAGCAGCTATAAAGGGGTCGTATATTTTTGGCAATATTGAATATTTGCACAGTTTATTGTGCAGGTTCTTCTCCTGAGAGCTGATTCAGAAGATCATTTTCATTGAGTTCTCAGACCTTTTGTTTTTATGTACTTCTACTTAGTGTCACAAATCCTTGGTTTTTCTTTTCTGTGAATCAGTTAAAGGTGGAATTCAAGTGTGTACAAACAGGGTTATGTCTTTCTGGTGAGTTCATATTTTATTTAGTGCATTAACATAAATGTAGGTACATTGCGGGGTAGTTTGGTAGTACAACTATAGACATATAGAATATCTTGATCCACAAAAGTGAACTATTAAAAGGATTTGAAAATTGAATTTTCTAGTTCTTAACATTATTTCTTAGATAGGTACTTGACTTTCTTTGTGCCTTCCCCTCTTAAGAGTAATTTTTAGTCTCCTAAGATTCAGTTTGGAGAAAAGATTAGTTGCAAGTTTTGTTTTTTCACATGTGTACATTAGGGGTGTAATATGGTTTTGCCACTTTGTGTTGTTTCACTGGGTTTGCTTTGAATGAGGGGGTTTATATGATTTCAATATTGGTAGTGTTCACATTGTGCAAGTCTTTCTGTGGGGGAAAACATTTAGTTGTGTAGAAGAAGTTGAGTTCTCAACATCTGTCCTTTGGGAGAGAATTTATGGAGGGAAATTCTTTGTTGTTTTATGTGCCAGCATTGCAGGTATATATCATTATTTTCATCACAGTTTATAATTACAGTGAATAATAAGTTATCATAATTTCTACATATAAATCATGTATTTATGTAGAATATATGTAAATATTTGGTTCATGCATACAATTATTGTTATAGCATCACAAATCCTTTATTGTTTGTTGTGAAATCATTAGTATTTTGGTGATGATGTATTGGGATAGTGTTGCGAATTATTTATAGCTGGTGTCAGTGTTTTCTTGGGGAGTTCCATGCTGGTGTAGCTAGTGACTGATGTTTTCGACATTGGATGGTTGTTATTTCTTGATGTCATATCTGCTGGAGTTTAATCATGTTTTGATGTTGGATGCTTGACTTTATTATGTGATGTTACACTTGCTGGAGTTGGACAGTCCTGGGATGATTTTCCTGACTTATTGATTGAAAAAACATTGACATTTTGTGTAGAATAAACATTGATGTGATTGCATAACATAAATGTATATATTATTGCATGTGTATGTATGAACCTGATTGTGGTGTGTGGTTATATTGTGGTTTTGTATGGTTGTATTGTATAGTTGTGTGTGAATGCAGGAGTTTTAGTTTGTACATAATATGTTGGTTACAGACAGATAAATATAATTTTATACAAGACATTGGTTTCGTTTACCAAGTGAATGTCAAACTGACCCTGTGATAATTGGCGAGCTTGCCAGGATGAGATTTAAATGAAACTTGGTAAATGTCATTAGAATTGTACTAGAAATCAGACAAAGAATTTCTTGTTGTGCACATTTAGACTTTACATTTTCCTGCACTCAGAATTTGGTTTTTCGGTGAACATATTTATAGTTTCCGGATTTTTTTTGGCTTGGATTTTTCATTTGCTGAAATGATATTCTTTGGTTTCAATCCCATGAAACTTGGTACTTTGTATTGATATTTTGTTGCAGCTGTTTTCATACAAAAACTGAAATTAAAAAAAAAATTGCAACATTGTCATGAATTGACAGCTTACCTACAGCAGCTGTAAATATAAATATATTTTTTTGGCAATATTGAATATTTGAACAGTTTATTGTGCAGGTTCTTCTCCTGAGACCTGATTCAGAAGATCATTTTCGTTGAGTTGTCAGACCTTTTGTTTTTATGTACATCTGCTTAGTGTCACAAATCCTTGGTTTTTCTTTTCTGTGAATCAGTTAAAGGTGGAATTCAAGTGTGTACAAACAGGGTTATGTCTTTCTGGTGAGTTCATATTTTATTTAGTGCATTAACATAAATGTAGGTACATTGCGGGGTAGTTTGGTAGTACAACTATAGACATATAGAATATCTTGATCCACAAAGGTGAACTATTAAAAGGACTTGAAAATTGAATTTTCTAGTTCTTAACATTATTTCTTAGATAGGTACTTGACTTTCTTTGTGCCTTCCCCTCTTAAGAGTAATTTTTAGTCTCCTAAGATTCAGTTTGGAGAAAAGATTAGTTGCAAGTTTTGTTTTTCCACATGTGTACATTAGGGGTGTAATATGGTTTTGCCACTTTGTGTTGTTTCACTGGGTTTGCTTTGAATGAGGGGGTTTATATGATTTCAATATTGGTAGTGTTCACATTGTGCAAGTCTTTCTGTGGGGGAAAACATTTAGTTGTGTAGAAGAAGTTGAGTTCTCAACATCTGTCCTTTGGGAGAGAATTTATGGAGGGAAATTCTTTGTTGTTTTATGTGCCAGCATTGCAGGTATATATCATTATTTTCATCACAGTTTATAATTACAGTGAATAATAAGTTATCATAATTTCTACATATAAATCATGTATTTATGTAGAATATATGTAAATATTTGGTTCATGCATACAATTATTGTTATAGCATCACAAATCCTTTATTGTTTGTTGTGAAATCATTAGTATTTTGGTGATGATGTATTGGGATAGTGTTGCGAATTATTTATAGCTGGTGTCAGTGTTTTCTTGGGGAGTTCCATGCTGGTGTAGCTAGTGACTGATGTTTTCGACATTGGATGGTTGTTATTTCTTGATGTCATATCTGCTGGAGTTTAATCATGTTTTGATGTTGGATGCTTGACTTTATTATGTGATGTTACACTTGCTGGAGTTGGACAGTCCTGGGATGATTTTCCTGACTTATTGATTGAAAAAACATTGACATTTTGTGTAGAATAAACATTGATGTGATTGCATAACATAAATGTATATATTATTGCATGTGTATGTATGAACCTGATTGTGGTGTGTGGTTATATTGTGGTTTTGTATGGTTGTATTGTATAGTTGTGTGTGAATGCAGGAGTTTTAGTTTGTACATAATATGTTGGTTACAGACAGATAAATATAATTTTATACAAGACATTGGTTTCGTTTACCAAGTGAATGTCAAACTGACCCTGTGATAATTGGCGAGCTTGCCAGGATGAGATTTAAATGAAACTTGGTAAATGTCATTAGAATTGTACTAGAAATCAGACAAAGAATTTCTTGTTGTGCACATTTAGACTTTACATTTTCCTGCACTCAGAATTTGGTTTTTCGGTGAACATATTTATAGTTTCCGGATTTTTTTTGGCTTGGATTTTTCATTTGCTGAAATGATATTCTTTGGTTTCAATCCCATGAAACTTGGTACTTTGTATTGATATTTTGTTGCAGCTGTTTTCATACAAAAACTGAAATTAAAAAAAAAATTGCAACATTGTCATGAATTGACAGCTTACCTACAGCAGCTGTAAATATAAATATATTTTTTTGGCAATATTGAATATTTGAACAGTTTATTGTGCAGGTTCTTCTCCTGAGACCTGATTCAGAAGATCATTTTCGTTGAGTTGTCAGACCTTTTGTTTTTATGTACATCTGCTTAGTGTCACAAATCCTTGGTTTTTCTTTTCTGTGAATCAGTTAAAGGTGGAATTCAAGTGTGTACAAACAGGGTTATGTCTTTCTGGTGAGTTCATATTTTATTTAGTGCATTAACATAAATGTAGGTACATTGCGGGGTAGTTTGGTAGTACAACTATAGACATATAGAATATCTTGATCCACAAAGGTGAACTATTAAAAGGACTTGAAAATTGAATTTTCTAGTTCTTAACATTATTTCTTAGATAGGTACTTGACTTTCTTTGTGCCTTCCCCTCTTAAGAGTAATTTTTAGTCTCCTAAGATTCAGTTTGGAGAAAAGATTAGTTGCAAGTTTTGTTTTTCCACATGTGTACATTAGGGGTGTAATATGGTTTTGCCACTTTGTGTTGTTTCACTGGGTTTGCTTTGAATGAGGGGGTTTATATGATTTCAATATTGGTAGTGTTCACATTGTGCAAGTCTTTCTGTGGGGGAAAACATTTAGTTGTGTAGAAGAAGTTGAGTTCTCAACATCTGTCCTTTGGGAGAGAATTTATGGAGGGAAATTCTTTGTTGTTTTATGTGCCAGCATTGCAGGTATATATCATTATTTTCATCACAGTTTATAATTACAGTGAATAATAAGTTATCATAATTTCTACATATAAATCATGTATTTATGTAGAATATATGTAAATATTTGGTTCATGCATACAATTATTGTTATAGCATCACAAATCCTTTATTGTTTGTTGTGAAATCATTAGTATTTTGGTGATGATGTATTGGGATAGTGTTGCGAATTATTTATAGCTGGTGTCAGTGTTTTCTTGGGGAGTTCCATGCTGGTGTAGCTAGTGACTGATGTTTTCGACATTGGATGGTTGTTATTTCTTGATGTCATATCTGCTGGAGTTTAATCATGTTTTGATGTTGGATGCTTGACTTTATTATGTGATGTTACACTTGCTGGAGTTGGACAGTCCTGGGATGATTTTCCTGACTTATTGATTGAAAAAACATTGACATTTTGTGTAGAATAAACATTGATGTGATTGCATAACATAAATGTATATATTATTGCATGTGTATGTATGAACCTGATTGTGGTGTGTGGTTATATTGTGGTTTTGTATGGTTGTATTGTATAGTTGTGTGTGAATGCAGGAGTTTTAGTTTGTACATAATATGTTGGTTACAGACAGATAAATATAATTTTATACAAGACATTGGTTTCGTTTACCAAGTGAATGTCAAACTGACCCTGTGATAATTGGCGAGCTTGCCAGGATGAGATTTAAATGAAACTTGGTAAATGTCATTAGAATTGTACTAGAAATCAGACAAAGAATTTCTTGTTGTGCACATTTAGACTTTACATTTTCCTGCACTCAGAATTTGGTTTTTCGGTGAACATATTTATAGTTTCCGCATTTTTTTTGGCTTGGATTTTTCATTTGCTGAAATGATATTCTTTGGTTTCAATCCCATGAAACTTGGTACTTTGTATTGATATTTTGTTGCAGCTGTTTTCATACAAAAACTGAAATTAAAAAAAAAATTGCAACATTGTCATGAATTGACAGCTTACCTACAGCAGCTGTAAATATAAATATATTTTTTTGGCAATATTGATTATTTGAACAGTTTATTGTGCAGGTTCTTCTCCTGAGACCTGATTCAGAAGATCATTTTCGTTGAGTTGTCAGACCTTTTGTTTTTATGTACATCTGCTTAGTGTCACAAATCCTTGGTTTTTCTTTTCTGTGAATCAGTTAAAGGTGGAATTCAAGTGTGTACAAACAGGGTTATGTCTTTCTGGTGAGTTCATATTTTATTTAGTGCATTAACATAAATGTAGGTACATTGCGGGGTAGTTTGGTAGTACAACTATAGACATATAGAATATCTTGATCCACAAAGGTGAACTATTAAAAGGACTTGAAAATTGAATTTTCTAGTTCTTAACATTATTTCTTAGATAGGTACTTGACTTTCTTTGTGCCTTCCCCTCTTAAGAGTAATTTTTAGTCTCCTAAGATTCAGTTTGGAGAAAAGATTAGTTGCAAGTTTTGTTTTTCCACATGTGTACATTAGGGGTGTAATATGGTTTTGCCACTTTGTGTTGTTTCACTGGGTTTGCTTTGAATGAGGGGGTTTATATGATTTCAATATTGGTAGTGTTCACATTGTGCAAGTCTTTCTGTGGGGGAAAACATTTATTTGTGTAGAAGAAGTTGAGTTCTCAACATCTGTCCTTTGGGAGAGAATTTATGGAGGGAAATTCTTTGTTGTTTTATGTGCCAGCATTGCAGGTATATATCATTATTTTCATCACAGTTTATAATTACAGTGAATAATAAGTTATCATAATTTCTACATATAAATCATGTATTTATGTAGAATATATGTAAATATTTGGTCATGCATACAATTATTGTTATAGCATCACAAATCCTTTATTGTTTGTTGTGAAATCATTTGTATTTTGGTGATGATGTATTGGGATAGTGTTGCGAATTATTTATAGCTGGTGTCAGTGTTTTCTTGGGGAGTTCCATGCTGGTGTAGCTAGTGACTGATGTTTTCGACATTGGATGGTTGTTATTTCTTGATGTCATATCTGCTGGAGTTTAATCATGTTTTGATGTTTTACGCTTGACTTTATTATGTGATGTTACACTTGCTGGAGTTGGACAGTCCTGGGATGATTTTCCTGACTTATTGATTGAAAAAACATTGACATTTTGTGTAGAATAAACATTGATGTGATTGCATAACATAAATGTATATATTATTGCATGTGTATGTATGAACCTGATTGTGGTGTGTGGTTATATTGTGGTTTTGTATGGTTGTATAGTTGTGTGTGAATGCAGGCGTTTTAGTTTGTACATAATATGTTGGTTACAGACAGATAAATATAATTTTATACAAGACATTGGTTTCGTTTACCAAGTGAATGTCAAACTGACCCTGTGACAATTGGCGAGCTTGCCAGGATGAGATTTAAATGAAACTTGGTAAATGTCATTAGAATTGTACTAGAAATCAGACAAATAATTTCTTGTTGTGCACATTTAGACTTTACATTTTCCTGCACTCAGAATTTGGTTTTTCGGTGAACATATTTATAGTTTCCGGATTTTTTTTGGCTTGGATTTTTCATTTGCTGAAATGATATTCTTTGGTTTCAATCCCATGAAACTTGGTACTTTGTATTGATATTTTGTTGCAGCTGTTTTCATACAAAAACTGAAATTAAAAAAAAAATTGCAACATTGTCATGAATTGACAGCTTACCTACAGCAGCTGTAAATATAAATATATTTTTTTGGCAATATTGAATATTTGAACAGTTTATTGTGCAGGTTCTTTTCCTGAGACCTGATTCAGAAGATCATTTTCGTTGAGTTGTCAGACCTTTTGTTTTTATGTACATCTGCTTAGTGTCACAAATCCTTGGTTTTTCTTTTCTGTGAATCAGTTAAAGGTGGAATTCAAGTGTGTACAAACAGGGTTATGTCTTTCTGGTGAGTTCATATTTTATTTAGTGCATTAACATAAATGTAGGTACATTGCGGGGTAGTTTGGTAGTACAACTATAGACATATAGAATATCTTGATCCACAAAGGTGAACTATTAAAAGGACTTGAAAATTGAATTTTCTAGTTCTTAACATTATTTCTTAGATAGGTACTTGACTTTCTTTGTGCCTTCCCCTCTTAAGAGTAATTTTTAGTCTCCTAAGATTCAGTTTGGAGAAAAGATTAGTTGCAAGTTTTGTTTTTCCACATGTGTACATTAGGGGTGTAATATGGTTTTGCCACTTTGTGTTGTTTCACTGGGTTTGCTTTGAATGAGGGGGTTTATATGATTTCAATATTGGTAGTGTTCACATTGTGCAAGTCTTTCTGTGGGGGAAAACATTTATTTGTGTAGAAGAAGTTGAGTTCTCAACATCTGTCCTTTGGGAGAGAATTTATGGAGGGAAATTCTTTGTTGTTTTATGTGCCAGCATTGCAGGTATATATCATTATTTTCATCACAGTTTATAATTACAGTGAATAATAAGTTATCATAATTTCTACATATAAATCATGTATTTATGTAGAATATATGTAAATATTTGGTCATGCATACAATTATTGTTATAGCATCACAAATCCTTTATTGTTTGTTGTGAAATCATTTGTATTTTGGTGATGATGTATTGGGATAGTGTTGCGAATTATTTATAGCTGGTGTCAGTGTTTTCTTGGGGAGTTCCATGCTGGTGTAGCTAGTGACTGATGTTTTCGACATTGGATGGTTGTTATTTCTTGATGTCATATCTGCTGGAGTTTAATCATGTTTTGATGTTTTACGCTTGACTTTATTATGTGATGTTACACTTGCTGGAGTTGGACAGTCCTGGGATGATTTTCCTGACTTATTGATTGAAAAAACATTGACATTTTGTGTAGAATAAACATTGATGTGATTGCATAACATAAATGTATATATTATTGCATGTGTATGTATGAACCTGATTGTGGTGTGTGGTTATATTGTGGTTTTGTATGGTTGTATAGTTGTGTGTGAATGCAGGCGTTTTAGTTTGTACATAATATGTTGGTTACAGACAGATAAATATAATTTTATACAAGACATTGGTTTCGTTTACCAAGTGAATGTCAAACTGACCCTGTGACAATTGGCGAGCTTGCCAGGATGAGATTTAAATGAAACTTGGTAAATGTCATTAGAATTGTACTAGAAATCAGACAAATAATTTCTTGTTGTGCACATTTAGACTTTACATTTTCCTGCACTCAGAATTTGGTTTTTCGGTGAACATATTTATAGTTTCCGGATTTTTTTTGGCTTGGATTTTTCATTTGCTGAAATGATATTCTTTGGTTTCAATCCCATGAAACTTGGTACTTTGTATTGATATTTTGTTGCAGCTGTTTTCATACAAAAACTGAAATTAAAAAAAAAATTGCAACATTGTCATGAATTGACAGCTTACCTACAGCAGCTGTAAATATAAATATATTTTTTTGGCAATATTGAATATTTGAACAGTTTATTGTGCAGGTTCTTCTCCTGAGACCTGATTCAGAAGATCATTTTCGTTGAGTTGTCAGACCTTTTGTTTTTATGTACATCTGCTTAGTGTCACAAATCCTTGGTTTTTCTTTTCTGTGAATCAGTTAAAGGTGGAATTCAAGTGTGTACAAACAGGGTTATGTCTTTCTGGTGAGTTCATATTTTATTTAGTGCATTAACATAAATGTAGGTACATTGCGGGGTAGTTTGGTAGTACAACTATAGACATATAGAATATCTTGATCCACAAAGGTGAACTATTAAAAGGACTTGAAAATTGAATTTTCTAGTTCTTAACATTATTTCTTAGATAGGTACTTGACTTTCTTTGTGCCTTCCCCTCTTAAGAGTAATTTTTAGTCTCCTAAGATTCAGTTTGGAGAAAAGATTAGTTGCAAGTTTTGTTTTTCCACATGTGTACATTAGGGGTGTAATATGGTTTTGCCACTTTGTGTTGTTTCACTGGGTTTGCTTTGAATGAGGGGGTTTATATGATTTCAATATTGGTAGTGTTCACATTGTGCAAGTCTTTCTGTGGGGGAAAACATTTAGTTGTGTAGAAGAAGTTGAGTTCTCAACATCTGTCCTTTGGGAGAGAATTTATGGAGGGAAATTCTTTGTTGTTTTATGTGCCAGCATTGCAGGTATATATCATTATTTTCATCACAGTTTATAATTACAGTGAATAATAAGTTATCATAATTTCTACATATAAATCATGTATTTATGTAGAATATATGTAAATATTTGGTTCATGCATACAATTATTGTTATAGCATCACAAATCCTTTATTGTTTGTTGTGAAATCATTAGTATTTTGGTGATGATGTATTGGGATAGTGTTGCGAATTATTTATAGCTGGTGTCAGTGTTTTCTTGGGGAGTTCCATGCTGGTGTAGCTAGTGACTGATGTTTTCGACATTGGATGGTTGTTATTTCTTGATGTCATATCTGCTGGAGTTTAATCATGTTTTGATGTTGGATGCTTGACTTTATTATGTGATGTTACACTTGCTGGAGTTGGACAGTCCTGGGATGATTTTCCTGACTTATTGATTGAAAAAACATTGACATTTTGTGTAGAATAAACATTGATGTGATTGCATAACATAAATGTATATATTATTGCATGTGTATGTATGAACCTGATTGTGGTGTGTGGTTATATTGTGGTTTTGTATGGTTGTATTGTATAGTTGTGTGTGAATGCAGGAGTTTTAGTTTGTACATAATATGTTGGTTACAGACAGATAAATATAATTTTATACAAGACATTGGTTTCGTTTACCAAGTGAATGTCAAACTGACCCTGTGATAATTGGCGAGCTTGCCAGGATGAGATTTAAATGAAACTTGGTAAATGTCATTAGAATTGTACTAGAAATCAGACAAAGAATTTCTTGTTGTGCACATTTAGACTTTACATTTTCCTGCACTCAGAATTTGGTTTTTCGGTGAACATATTTATAGTTTCCGCATTTTTTTTGGCTTGGATTTTTCATTTGCTGAAATGATATTCTTTGGTTTCAATCCCATGAAACTTGGTACTTTGTATTGATATTTTGTTGCAGCTGTTTTCATACAAAAACTGAAATTAAAAAAAAAATTGCAACATTGTCATGAATTGACAGCTTACCTACAGCAGCTGTAAATATAAATATATTTTTTTGGCAATATTGATTATTTGAACAGTTTATTGTGCAGGTTCTTCTCCTGAGACCTGATTCAGAAGATCATTTTCGTTGAGTTGTCAGACCTTTTGTTTTTATGTACATCTGCTTAGTGTCACAAATCCTTGGTTTTTCTTTTCTGTGAATCAGTTAAAGGTGGAATTCAAGTGTGTACAAACAGGGTTATGTCTTTCTGGTGAGTTCATATTTTATTTAGTGCATTAACATAAATGTAGGTACATTGCGGGGTAGTTTGGTAGTACAACTATAGACATATAGAATATCTTGATCCACAAAGGTGAACTATTAAAAGGACTTGAAAATTGAATTTTCTAGTTCTTAACATTATTTCTTAGATAGGTACTTGACTTTCTTTGTGCCTTCCCCTCTTAAGAGTAATTTTTAGTCTCCTAAGATTCAGTTTGGAGAAAAGATTAGTTGCAAGTTTTGTTTTTCCACATGTGTACATTAGGGGTGTAATATGGTTTTGCCACTTTGTGTTGTTTCACTGGGTTTGCTTTGAATGAGGGGGTTTATATGATTTCAATATTGGTAGTGTTCACATTGTGCAAGTCTTTCTGTGGGGGAAAACATTTATTTGTGTAGAAGAAGTTGAGTTCTCAACATCTGTCCTTTGGGAGAGAATTTATGGAGGGAAATTCTTTGTTGTTTTATGTGCCAGCATTGCAGGTATATATCATTATTTTCATCACAGTTTATAATTACAGTGAATAATAAGTTATCATAATTTCTACATATAAATCATGTATTTATGTAGAATATATGTAAATATTTGGTCATGCATACAATTATTGTTATAGCATCACAAATCCTTTATTGTTTGTTGTGAAATCATTTGTATTTTGGTGATGATGTATTGGGATAGTGTTGCGAATTATTTATAGCTGGTGTCAGTGTTTTCTTGGGGAGTTCCATGCTGGTGTAGCTAGTGACTGATGTTTTCGACATTGGATGGTTGTTATTTCTTGATGTCATATCTGCTGGAGTTTAATCATGTTTTGATGTTTTACGCTTGACTTTATTATGTGATGTTACACTTGCTGGAGTTGGACAGTCCTGGGATGATTTTCCTGACTTATTGATTGAAAAAACATTGACATTTTGTGTAGAATAAACATTGATGTGATTGCATAACATAAATGTATATATTATTGCATGTGTATGTATGAACCTGATTGTGGTGTGTGGTTATATTGTGGTTTTGTATGGTTGTATAGTTGTGTGTGAATGCAGGCGTTTTAGTTTGTACATAATATGTTGGTTACAGACAGATAAATATAATTTTATACAAGACATTGGTTTCGTTTACCAAGTGAATGTCAAACTGACCCTGTGACAATTGGCGAGCTTGCCAGGATGAGATTTAAATGAAACTTGGTAAATGTCATTAGAATTGTACTAGAAATCAGACAAATAATTTCTTGTTGTGCACATTTAGACTTTACATTTTCCTGCACTCAGAATTTGGTTTTTCGGTGAACATATTTATAGTTTCCGGATTTTTTTTGGCTTGGATTTTTCATTTGCTGAAATGATATTCTTTGGTTTCAATCCCATGAAACTTGGTACTTTGTATTGATATTTTGTTGCAGCTGTTTTCATACAAAAACTGAAATTAAAAAAAAAATTGCAACATTGTCATGAATTGACAGCTTACCTACAGCAGCTGTAAATATAAATATATTTTTTTGGCAATATTGAATATTTGAACAGTTTATTGTGCAGGTTCTTCTCCTGAGACCTGATTCAGAAGATCATTTTCGTTGAGTTGTCAGACCTTTTGTTTTTATGTACATCTGCTTAGTGTCACAAATCCTTGGTTTTTCTTTTCTGTGAATCAGTTAAAGGTGGAATTCAAGTGTGTACAAACAGGGTTATGTCTTTCTGGTGAGTTCATATTTTATTTAGTGCATTAACATAAATGTAGGTACATTGCGGGGTAGTTTGGTAGTACAACTATAGACATATAGAATATCTTGATCCACAAAGGTGAACTATTAAAAGGACTTGAAAATTGAATTTTCTAGTTCTTAACATTATTTCTTAGATAGGTACTTGACTTTCTTTGTGCCTTCCCCTCTTAAGAGTAATTTTTAGTCTCCTAAGATTCAGTTTGGAGAAAAGATTAGTTGCAAGTTTTGTTTTTCCACATGTGTACATTAGGGGTGTAATATGGTTTTGCCACTTTGTGTTGTTTCACTGGGTTTGCTTTGAATGAGGGGGTTTATATGATTTCAATATTGGTAGTGTTCACATTGTGCAAGTCTTTCTGTGGGGGAAAACATTTATTTGTGTAGAAGAAGTTGAGTTCTCAACATCTGTCCTTTGGGAGAGAATTTATGGAGGGAAATTCTTTGTTGTTTTATGTGCCAGCATTGCAGGTATATATCATTATTTTCATCACAGTTTATAATTACAGTGAATAATAAGTTATCATAATTTCTACATATAAATCATGTATTTATGTAGAATATATGTAAATATTTGGTCATGCATACAATTATTGTTATAGCATCACAAATCCTTTATTGTTTGTTGTGAAATCATTTGTATTTTGGTGATGATGTATTGGGATAGTGTTGCGAATTATTTATAGCTGGTGTCAGTGTTTTCTTGGGGAGTTCCATGCTGGTGTAGCTAGTGACTGATGTTTTCGACATTGGATGGTTGTTATTTCTTGATGTCATATCTGCTGGAGTTTAATCATGTTTTGATGTTTTACGCTTGACTTTATTATGTGATGTTACACTTGCTGGAGTTGGACAGTCCTGGGATGATTTTCCTGACTTATTGATTGAAAAAACATTGACATTTTGTGTAGAATAAACATTGATGTGATTGCATAACATAAATGTATATATTATTGCATGTGTATGTATGAACCTGATTGTGGTGTGTGGTTATATTGTGGTTTTGTATGGTTGTATAGTTGTGTGTGAATGCAGGCGTTTTAGTTTGTACATAATATGTTGGTTACAGACAGATAAATATAATTTTATACAAGACATTGGTTTCGTTTACCAAGTGAATGTCAAACTGACCCTGTGACAATTGGCGAGCTTGCCAGGATGAGATTTAAATGAAACTTGGTAAATGTCATTAGAATTGTACTAGAAATCAGACAAATAATTTCTTGTTGTGCACATTTAGACTTTACATTTTCCTGCACTCAGAATTTGGTTTTTCGGTGAACATATTTATAGTTTCCGGATTTTTTTTGGCTTGGATTTTTCATTTGCTGAAATGATATTCTTTGGTTTCAATCCCATGAAACTTGGTACTTTGTATTGATATTTTGTTGCAGCTGTTTTCATACAAAAACTGAAATTAAAAAAAAAATTGCAACATTGTCATGAATTGACAGCTTACCTACAGCAGCTGTAAATATAAATATATTTTTTTGGCAATATTGAATATTTGAACAGTTTATTGTGCAGGTTCTTCTCCTGAGACCTGATTCAGAAGATCATTTTCGTTGAGTTGTCAGACCTTTTGTTTTTATGTACATCTGCTTAGTGTCACAAATCCTTGGTTTTTCTTTTCTGTGAATCAGTTAAAGGTGGAATTCAAGTGTGTACAAACAGGGTTATGTCTTTCTGGTGAGTTCATATTTTATTTAGTGCATTAACATAAATGTAGGTACATTGCGGGGTAGTTTGGTAGTACAACTATAGACATATAGAATATCTTGATCCACAAAGGTGAACTATTAAAAGGACTTGAAAATTGAATTTTCTAGTTCTTAACATTATTTCTTAGATAGGTACTTGACTTTCTTTGTGCCTTCCCCTCTTAAGAGTAATTTTTAGTCTCCTAAGATTCAGTTTGGAGAAAAGATTAGTTGCAAGTTTTGTTTTTCCACATGTTTACATTAGGGGTGTAATATGGTTTTGCCACTTTGTGTTGTTTCACTGGGTTTGCTTTGAATGAGGGGGTTTATATGATTTCAATATTGGTAGTGTTCACATTGTGCAAGTCTTTCTGTGGGGGAAAACATTTATTTGTGTAGAAGAAGTTGAGTTCTCAACATCTGTCCTTTGGGAGAGAATTTATGGAGGGAAATTCTTTGTTGTTTTATGTGCCAGCATTGCAGGTATATATCATTATTTTCATCACAGTTTATAATTACAGTGAATAATAAGTTATCATAATTTCTACATATAAATCATGTATTTATGTAGAATATATGTAAATATTTGGTCATGCATACAATTATTGTTATAGCATCACAAATCCTTTATTGTTTGTTGTGAAATCATTTGTATTTTGGTGATGATGTATTGGGATAGTGTTGCGAATTATTTATAGCTGGTGTCAGTGTTTTCTTGGGGAGTTCCATGCTGGTGTAGCTAGTGACTGATGTTTTCGACATTGGATGGTTGTTATTTCTTGATGTCATATCTGCTGGAGTTTAATCATGTTTTGATGTTGGATGCTTGACTTTATTATGTGATGTTACACTTGCTGGAGTTGGACAGTCCTGGGATGATTTTCCTGACTTATTGATTGAAAAAACATTGACATTTTGTGTAGAATAAACATTGATGTGATTGCATAACATAAATGTATATATTATTGCATGTGTATGTATGAACCTGATTGTGGTGTGTGGTTATATTGTGGTTTTGTATGGTTGTATTGTATAGTTGTGTGTGAATGCAGGAGTTTTAGTTTGTACATAATATGTTGGTTACAGACAGATAAATATAATTTTATACAAGACATTGGTTTCGTTTACCAAGTGAATGTCAAACTGACCCTGTGACAATTGGCGAGCTTGCCAGGATGAGATTTAAATGAAACTTGGTAAATGTCATTAGAATTGTACTAGAAATCAGACAAAGAATTTCTTGTTGTGCACATTTAGACTTTACATTTTCCTGCACTCAGAATTTGGTTTTTCGGTGAACATATTTATAGTTTCCGGATTTTTTTTGGCTTGGATTTTTCATTTGCTGAAATGATATTCTTTGGTTTCAATCCCATGAAACTTGGTACTTTGTATTGATATTTTGTTGCAGCTGTTTTCATACAAAAACTGAAATTAAAAAAAAAATTGCAACATTGTCATGAATTGACAGCTTACCTACAGCAGCTGTAAATATGAATATATTTTTTTGGCAATATTGAATATTTGAACAGTTTATTGTGCAGGTTCTTCTCCTGAGACCTGATTCAGAAGATCATTTTCGTTGAGTTGTCAGACCTTTTGTTTTTATGTACATCTGCTTAGTGTCACAAATCCTTGGTTTTTCTTTTCTGTGAATCAGTTAAAGGTGGAATTCAAGTGTGTACAAACAGGGTTATGTCTTTCTGGTGAGTTCATATTTTATTTAGTGCATTAACATAAATGTAGGTACATTGCGGGGTAGTTTGGTAGTACAACTATAGACATATAGAATATCTTGATCCACAAAGGTGAACTATTAAAAGGACTTGAAAATTGAATTTTCTAGTTCTTAACATTATTTCTTAGATAGGTACTTGACTTTCTTTGTGCCTTCCCCTCTTAAGAGTAATTTTTAGTCTCCTAAGATTCAGTTTGGAGAAAAGATTAGTTGCAAGTTTTGTTTTTCCACATGTGTACATTAGGGGTGTAATATGGTTTTGCCACTTTGTGTTGTTTCACTGGGTTTGCTTTGAATGAGGGGGTTTATATCATTTCAATATTGGTAGTGTTCACATTGTGCAAGTCTTTCTGTGGGGGAAAACATTTATTTGTGTAGAAGAAGTTGAGTTCTCAACATCTGTCCTTTGGGAGAGAATTTATGGAGGGAAATTCTTTGTTGTTTTATGTGCCAGCATTGCAGGTATATATCATTATTTTCATCACAGTTTATAATTACAGTGAATAATAAGTTATCATAATTTCTACATATAAATCATGTATTTATGTAGAATATATGTAAATATTTGGTCATGCATACAATTATTGTTATAGCATCACAAATCCTTTATTGTTTGTTGTGAAATCATTTGTATTTTGGTGATGATGTATTGGGATAGTGTTGCGAATTATTTATAGCTGGTGTCAGTGTTTTCTTGGGGAGTTCCATGCTGGTGTAGCTAGTGACTGATGTTTTCGACATTGGATGGTTGTTATTTCTTGATGTCATATCTGCTGGAGTTTAATCATGTTTTGATGTTGGATGCTTGACTTTATTATGTGATGTTACACTTGCTGGAGTTGGACAGTCCTGGGATGATTTTCCTGACTTATTGATTGAAAAAACATTGACATTTTGTGTAGAATAAACATTGATGTGATTGCATAACATAAATGTATATATTATTGCATGTGTATGTATGAACCTGATTGTGGTGTGTGGTTATATTGTGGTTTTGTATGGTTGTATTGTATAGTTGTGTGTGAATGCAGGAGTTTTAGTTTGTACATAATATGTTGGTTACAGACAGATAAATATAATTTTATACAAGACATTGGTTTCGTTTACCAAGTGAATGTCAAACTGACCCTGTGATAATTGGCGAGCTTGCCAGGATGAGATTTAAATGAAACTTGGTAAATGTCATTAGAATTGTACTAGAAATCAGACAAAGAATTTCTTGTTGTGCACATTTAGACTTTACATTTTCCTGCACTCAGAATTTGGTTTTTCGGTGAACATATTTATAGTTTCCGGATTTTTTTTGGCTTGGATTTTTCATTTGCTGAAATGATATTCTTTGGTTTCAATCCCATGAAACTTGGTACTTTGTATTGATATTTTGTTGCAGCTGTTTTCATACAAAAACTGAAATTAAAAAAAAAATTGCAACATTGTCATGAATTGACAGCTTACCTACAGCAGCTGTAAATATGAATATATTTTTTTGGCAATATTGAATATTTGAACAGTTTATTGTGCAGGTTCTTCTCCTGAGACCTGATTCAGAAGATCATTTTCGTTGAGTTGTCAGACCTTTTGTTTTTATGTACATCTGCTTAGTGTCACAAATCCTTGGTTTTTCTTTTCTGTGAATCAGTTAAAGGTGGAATTCAAGTGTGTACAAACAGGGTTATGTCTTTCTGGTGAGTTCATATTTTATTTAGTGCATTAACATAAATGTAGGTACATTGCGGGGTAGTTTGGTAGTACAACTATAGACATATAGAATATCTTGATCCACAAAGGTGAACTATTAAAAGGACTTGAAAATTGAATTTTCTAGTTCTTAACATTATTTCTTAGATAGGTACTTGACTTTCTTTGTGCCTTCCCCTCTTAAGAGTAATTTTTAGTCTCCTAAGATTCAGTTTGGAGAAAAGATTAGTTGCAAGTTTTGTTTTTCCACATGTGTACATTAGGGGTGTAATATGGTTTTGCCACTTTGTGTTGTTTCACTGGGTTTGCTTTGAATGAGGGGGTTTATATCATTTCAATATTGGTAGTGTTCACATTGTGCAAGTCTTTCTGTGGGGGAAAACATTTATTTGTGTAGAAGAAGTTGAGTTCTCAACATCTGTCCTTTGGGAGAGAATTTATGGAGGGAAATTCTTTGTTGTTTTATGTGCCAGCATTGCAGGTATATATCATTATTTTCATCACAGTTTATAATTACAGTGAATAATAAGTTATCATAATTTCTACATATAAATCATGTATTTATGTAGAATATATGTAAATATTTGGTCATGCATACAATTATTGTTATAGCATCACAAATCCTTTATTGTTTGTTGTGAAATCATTTGTATTTTGGTGATGATGTATTGGGATAGTGTTGCGAATTATTTATAGCTGGTGTCAGTGTTTTCTTGGGGAGTTCCATGCTGGTGTAGCTAGTGACTGATGTTTTCGACATTGGATGGTTGTTATTTCTTGATGTCATATCTGCTGGAGTTTAATCATGTTTTGATGTTTTATGCTTGACTTTATTATGTGATGTTACACTTGCTGGAGTTGGACAGTCCTGGGATGATTTTCCTGACTTATTGATTGAAAAAACATTGACATTTTGTGTAGAATAAACATTGATGTGATTGCATAACATAAATGTATATATTATTGCATGTGTATGTATGAACCTGATTGTGGTGTGTGGTTATATTGTGGTTTTGTATGGTTGTATAGTTGTGTGTGAATGCAGGCGTTTTAGTTTGTACATAATATGTTGGTTACAGACAGATAAATATAATTTTATACAAGACATTGGTTTCGTTTACCAAGTGAATGTCAAACTGACCCTGTGACAATTGGCGAGCTTGCCAGGATGAGATTTAAATGAAACTTGGTAAATGTCATTAGAATTGTACTAGAAATCAGACAAATAATTTCTTGTTGTGCACATTTAGACTTTACATTTTCCTGCACTCAGAATTTGGTTTTTCGGTGAACATATTTATAGTTTCCGGATTTTTTTTGGCTTGGATTTTTCATTTGCTGAAATGATATTCTTTGGTTTCAATCCCATGAAACTTGGTACTTTGTATTGATATTTTGTTGCAGCTGTTTTCATACAAAAACTGAAATTAAAAAAAAAATTGCAACATTGTCATGAATTGACAGCTTACCTACAGCAGCTGTAAATATAAATATATTTTTTTGGCAATATTGAATATTTGAACAGTTTATTGTGCAGGTTCTTCTCCTGAGACCTGATTCAGAAGATCATTTTCGTTGAGTTGTCAGACCTTTTGTTTTTATGTACATCTGCTTAGTGTCACAAATCCTTGGTTTTTCTTTTCTGTGAATCAGTTAAAGGTGGAATTCAAGTGTGTACAAACAGGGTTATGTCTTTCTGGTGAGTTCATATTTTATTTAGTGCATTAACATAAATGTAGGTACATTGCGGGGTAGTTTGGTAGTACAACTATAGACATATAGAATATCTTGATCCACAAAGGTGAACTATTAAAAGGACTTGAAAATTGAATTTTCTAGTTCTTAACATTATTTCTTAGATAGGTACTTGACTTTCTTTGTGCCTTCCCCTCTTAAGAGTAATTTTTAGTCTCCTAAGATTCAGTTTGGAGAAAAGATTAGTTGCAAGTTTTGTTTTTCCACATGTGTACATTAGGGGTGTAATATGGTTTTGCCACTTTGTGTTGTTTCACTGGGTTTGCTTTGAATGAGGGGGTTTATATGATTTCAATATTGGTAGTGTTCACATTGTGCAAGTCTTTCTGTGGGGGAAAACATTTATTTGTGTAGAAGAAGTTGAGTTATCAACATCTGTCCTTTGGGAGAGAATTTATGGAGGGAAATTCTTTGTTGTTTTATGTGCCAGCATTGCAGGTATATATCATTATTTTCATCACAGTTTATAATTACAGTGAATAATAAGTTATCATAATTTCTACATATAAATCATGTATTTATGTAGAATATATGTAAATATTTGGTCATGCATACAATTATTGTTATAGCATCACAAATCCTTTATTGTTTGTTGTGAAATCATTTGTATTTTGGTGATGATGTATTGGGATAGTGTTGCGAATTATTTATAGCTGGTGTCAGTGTTTTCTTGGGGAGTTCCATGCTGGTGTAGCTAGTGACTGATGTTTTCGACATTGGATGGTTGTTATTTCTTGATGTCATATCTGCTGGAGTTTAATCATGTTTTGATGTTTTATGCTTGACTTTATTATGTGATGTTACACTTGCTGGAGTTGGACAGTCCTGGGATGATTTTCCTGACTTATTGATTGAAAAAACATTGACATTTTGTGTAGAATAAACATTGATGTGATTGCATAACATAAATGTATATATTATTGCATGTGTATGTATGAACCTGATTGTGGTGTGTGGTTATATTGTGGTTTTGTATGGTTGTATAGTTGTGTGTGAATGCAGGTGTTTTAGTTTGTACATAATATGTTGGTTACAGACAGATAAATATAATTTTATACAAGACATTGGTTTCGTTTACCAAGTGAATGTCAAACTGACCCTGTGACAATTGGCGAGCTTGCCAGGATGAGATTTAAATGAAACTTGGTAAATGTCATTAGAATTGTACTAGAAATCAGACAAATAATTTCTTGTTGTGCACATTTAGACTTTACATTTTCCTGCACTCAGAATTTGGTTTTTCGGTGAACATATTTATAGTTTCCGGATTTTTTTTGGCTTGGATTTTTCATTTGCTGAAATGATATTCTTTGGTTTCAATCCCATGAAACTTGGTACTTTGTATTGATATTTTGTTGCAGCTGTTTTCATACAAAAACTGAAATTAAAAAAAAAATTGCAACATTGTCATGAATTGACAGCTTACCTACAGCAGCTGTAAATATAAATATATTTTTTTGGCAATATTGAATATTTGAACAGTTTATTGTGCAGGTTCTTCTCCTGAGACCTGATTCAGAAGATCATTTTCGTTGAGTTGTCAGACCTTTTGTTTTTATGTACATCTGCTTAGTGTCACAAATCCTTGGTTTTTCTTTTCTGTGAATCAGTTAAAGGTGGAATTCAAGTGTGTACAAACAGGGTTATGTCTTTCTGGTGAGTTCATATTTTATTTAGTGCATTAACATAAATGTAGGTACATTGCGGGGTAGTTTGGTAGTACAACTATAGACATATAGAATATCTTGATCCACAAAGGTGAACTATTAAAAGGACTTGAAAATTGAATTTTCTAGTTCTTAACATTATTTCTTAGATAGGTACTTGACTTTCTTTGTGCCTTCCCCTCTTAAGAGTAATTTTTAGTCTCCTAAGATTCAGTTTGGAGAAAAGATTAGTTGCAAGTTTTGTTTTTCCACATGTGTACATTAGGGGTGTAATATGGTTTTGCCACTTTGTGTTGTTTCACTGGGTTTGCTTTGAATGAGGGGGTTTATATGATTTCAATATTGGTAGTGTTCACATTGTGCAAGTCTTTCTGTGGGGGAAAACATTTATTTGTGTAGAAGAAGTTGAGTTCTCAACATCTGTCCTTTGGGAGAGAATTTATGGAGGGAAATTCTTTGTTGTTTTATGTGCCAGCATTGCAGGTATATATCATTATTTTCATCACAGTTTATAATTACAGTGAATAATAAGTTATCATAATTTCTACATATAAATCATGTATTTATGTAGAATATATGTAAATATTTGGTCATGCATACAATTATTGTTATAGCATCACAAATCCTTTATTGTTTGTTGTGAAATCATTTGTATTTTGGTGATGATGTATTGGGATAGTGTTGCGAATTATTTATAGCTGGTGTCAGTGTTTTCTTGGGGAGTTCCATGCTGGTGTAGCTAGTGACTGATGTTTTCGACATTGGATGGTTGTTATTTCTTGATGTCATATCTGCTGGAGTTTAATCATGTTTTGATGTTTTACGCTTGACTTTATTATGTGATGTTACACTTGCTGGAGTTGGACAGTCCTGGGATGATTTTCCTGACTTATTGATTGAAAAAACATTGACATTTTGTGTAGAATAAACATTGATGTGATTGCATAACATAAATGTATATATTATTGCATGTGTATGTATGAACCTGATTGTGGTGTGTGGTTATATTGTGGTTTTGTATGGTTGTATAGTTGTGTGTGAATGCAGGCGTTTTAGTTTGTACATAATATGTTGGTTACAGACAGATAAATATAATTTTATACAAGACATTGGTTTCGTTTACCAAGTGAATGTCAAACTGACCCTGTGACAATTGGCGAGCTTGCCAGGATGAGATTTAAATGAAACTTGGTAAATGTCATTAGAATTGTACTAGAAATCAGACAAATAATTTCTTGTTGTGCACATTTAGACTTTACATTTTCCTGCACTCAGAATTTGGTTTTTCGGTGAACATATTTATAGTTTCCGGATTTTTTTTGGCTTGGATTTTTCATTTGCTGAAATGATATTCTTTGGTTTCAATCCCATGAAACTTGGTACTTTGTATTGATATTTTGTTGCAGCTGTTTTCATACAAAAACTGAAATTAAAAAAAAAATTGCAACATTGTCATGAATTGACAGCTTACCTACAGCAGCTGTAAATATAAATATATTTTTTTGGCAATATTGAATATTTGAACAGTTTATTGTGCAGGTTCTTCTCCTGAGACCTGATTCAGAAGATCATTTTCGTTGAGTTGTCAGACCTTTTGTTTTTATGTACATCTGCTTAGTGTCACAAATCCTTGGTTTTTCTTTTCTGTGAATCAGTTAAAGGTGGAATTCAAGTGTGTACAAACAGGGTTATGTCTTTCTGGTGAGTTCATATTTTATTTAGTGCATTAACATAAATGTAGGTACATTGCGGGGTAGTTTGGTAGTACAACTATAGACATATAGAATATCTTGATCCACAAAGGTGAACTATTAAAAGGACTTGAAAATTGAATTTTCTAGTTCTTAACATTATTTCTTAGATAGGTACTTGACTTTCTTTGTGCCTTCCCCTCTTAAGAGTAATTTTTAGTCTCCTAAGATTCAGTTTGGAGAAAAGATTAGTTGCAAGTTTTGTTTTTCCACATGTGTACATTAGGGGTGTAATATGGTTTTGCCACTTTGTGTTGTTTCACTGGGTTTGCTTTGAATGAGGGGGTTTATATGATTTCAATATTGGTAGTGTTCACATTGTGCAAGTCTTTCTGTGGGGGAAAACATTTATTTGTGTAGAAGAAGTTGAGTTCTCAACATCTGTCCTTTGGGAGAGAATTTATGGAGGGAAATTCTTTGTTGTTTTATGTGCCAGCATTGCAGGTATATATCATTATTTTCATCACAGTTTATAATTACAGTGAATAATAAGTTATCATAATTTCTACATATAAATCATGTATTTATGTAGAATATATGTAAATATTTGGTCATGCATACAATTATTGTTATAGCATCACAAATCCTTTATTGTTTGTTGTGAAATCATTTGTATTTTGGTGATGATGTATTGGGATAGTGTTGCGAATTATTTATAGCTGGTGTCAGTGTTTTCTTGGGGAGTTCCATGCTGGTGTAGCTAGTGACTGATGTTTTCGACATTGGATGGTTGTTATTTCTTGATGTCATATCTGCTGGAGTTTAATCATGTTTTGATGTTTTACGCTTGACTTTATTATGTGATGTTACACTTGCTGGAGTTGGACAGTCCTGGGATGATTTTCCTGACTTATTGATTGAAAAAACATTGACATTTTGTGTAGAATAAACATTGATGTGATTGCATAACATAAATGTATATATTATTGCATGTGTATGTATGAACCTGATTGTGGTGTGTGGTTATATTGTGGTTTTGTATGGTTGTATAGTTGTGTGTGAATGCAGGCGTTTTAGTTTGTACATAATATGTTGGTTACAGACAGATAAATATAATTTTATACAAGACATTGGTTTCGTTTACCAAGTGAATGTCAAACTGACCCTGTGACAATTGGCGAGCTTGCCAGGATGAGATTTAAATGAAACTTGGTAAATGTCATTAGAATTGTACTAGAAATCAGACAAAGAATTTCTTGTTGTGCACATTTAGACTTTACATTTTCCTGCACTCAGAATTTGGTTTTTCGGTGAACATATTTATAGTTTCCGGATTTTTTTTGGCTTGGATTTTTCATTTGCTGAAATGATATTCTTTGGTTTCAATCCCATGAAACTTGGTACTTTGTATTGATATTTTGTTGCAGCTGTTTTCATACAAAAACTGAAATTAAAAAAAAAATTGCAACATTGTCATGAATTGACAGCTTACCTACAGCAGCTGTAAATATGAATATATTTTTTTGGCAATATTGAATATTTGAACAGTTTATTGTGCAGGTTCTTCTCCTGAGACCTGATTCAGAAGATCATTTTCGTTGAGTTGTCAGACCTTTTGTTTTTATGTACATCTGCTTAGTGTCACAAATCCTTGGTTTTTCTTTTCTGTGAATCAGTTAAAGGTGGAATTCAAGTGTGTACAAACAGGGTTATGTCTTTCTGGTGAGTTCATATTTTATTTAGTGCATTAACATAAATGTAGGTACATTGCGGGGTAGTTTGGTAGTACAACTATAGACATATAGAATATCTTGATCCACAAAGGTGAACTATTAAAAGGACTTGAAAATTGAATTTTCTAGTTCTTAACATTATTTCTTAGATAGGTACTTGACTTTCTTTGTGCCTTCCCCTCTTAAGAGTAATTTTTAGTCTCCTAAGATTCAGTTTGGAGAAAAGATTAGTTGCAAGTTTTGTTTTTCCACATGTGTACATTAGGGGTGTAATATGGTTTTGCCACTTTGTGTTGTTTCACTGGGTTTGCTTTGAATGAGGGGGTTTATATGATTTCAATATTGGTAGTGTTCACATTGTGCAAGTCTTTCTGTGGGGGAAAACATTTATTTGTGTAGAAGAAGTTGAGTTCTCAACATCTGTCCTTTGGGAGAGAATTTATGGAGGGAAATTCTTTGTTGTTTTATGTGCCAGCATTGCAGGTATATATCATTATTTTCATCACAGTTTATAATTACAGTGAATAATAAGTTATCATAATTTCTACATATAAATCATGTATTTATGTAGAATATATGTAAATATTTGGTCATGCATACAATTATTGTTATAGCATCACAAATCCTTTATTGTTTGTTGTGAAATCATTTGTATTTTGGTGATGATGTATTGGGATAGTGTTGCGAATTATTTATAGCTGGTGTCAGTGTTTTCTTGGGGAGTTCCATGCTGGTGTAGCTAGTGACTGATGTTTTCGACATTGGATGGTTGTTATTTCTTGATGTCATATCTGCTGGAGTTTAATCATGTTTTGATGTTTTATGCTTGACTTTATTATGTGATGTTACACTTGCTGGAGTTGGACAGTCCTGGGATGATTTTCCTGACTTATTGATTGAAAAAACATTGACATTTTGTGTAGAATAAACATTGATGTGATTGCATAACATAAATGTATATATTATTGCATGTGTATGTATGAACCTGATTGTGGTGTGTGGTTATATTGTGGTTTTGTATGGTTGTATAGTTGTGTGTGAATGCAGGTGTTTTAGTTTGTACATAATATGTTGGTTACAGACAGATAAATATAATTTTATACAAGACATTGGTTTCGTTTACCAAGTGAATGTCAAACTGACCCTGTGACAATTGGCGAGCTTGCCAGGATGAGATTTAAATGAAACTTGGTAAATGTCATTAGAATTGTACTAGAAATCAGACAAATAATTTCTTGTTGTGCACATTTAGACTTTACATTTTCCTGCACTCAGAATTTGGTTTTTCGGTGAACATATTTATAGTTTCCGGATTTTTTTTGGCTTGGATTTTTCATTTGCTGAAAAGATATTCTTTGGTTTCAATCCCATGAAACTTGGTACTTTGTATTGATATTTTGTTGCAGCTGTTTTCATACAAAAACTGAAATTAAAAAAAAAATTGCAACATTGTCATGAATTGACAGCTTACCTACAGCAGCTGTAAATATAAATATATTTTTTTGGCAATATTGAATATTTGAACAGTTTATTGTGCAGGTTCTTCTCCTGAGACCTGATTCAGAAGATCATTTTCGTTGAGTTGTCAGACCTTTTGTTTTTATGTACATCTGCTTAGTGTCACAAATCCTTGGTTTTTCTTTTCTGTGAATCAGTTAAAGGTGGAATTCAAGTGTGTACAAACAGGGTTATGTCTTTCTGGTGAGTTCATATTTTATTTAGTGCATTAACATAAATGTAGGTACATTGCGGGGTAGTTTGGTAGTACAACTATAGACATATAGAATATCTTGATCCACAAAGGTGAACTATTAAAAGGACTTGAAAATTGAATTTTCTAGTTCTTAACATTATTTCTTAGATAGGTACTTGACTTTCTTTGTGCCTTCCCCTCTTAAGAGTAATTTTTAGTCTCCTAAGATTCAGTTTGGAGAAAAGATTAGTTGCAAGTTTTGTTTTTCCACATGTGTACATTAGGGGTGTAATATGGTTTTGCCACTTTGTGTTGTTTCACTGGGTTTGCTTTGAATGAGGGGGTTTATATGATTTCAATATTGGTAGTGTTCACATTGTGCAAGTCTTTCTGTGGGGGAAAACATTTATTTGTGTAGAAGAAGTTGAGTTCTCAACATCTGTCCTTTGGGAGAGAATTTATGGAGGGAAATTCTTTGTTGTTTTATGTGCCAGCATTGCAGGTATATATCATTATTTTCATCACAGTTTATAATTACAGTGAATAATAAGTTATCATAATTTCTACATATAAATCATGTATTTATGTAGAATATATGTAAATATTTGGTCATGCATACAATTATTGTTATAGCATCACAAATCCTTTATTGTTTGTTGTGAAATCATTTGTATTTTGGTGATGATGTATTGGGATAGTGTTGCGAATTATTTATAGCTGGTGTCAGTGTTTTCTTGGGGAGTTCCATGCTGGTGTAGCTAGTGACTGATGTTTTCGACATTGGATGGTTGTTATTTCTTGATGTCATATCTGCTGGAGTTTAATCATGTTTTGATGTTTTACGCTTGACTTTATTATGTGATGTTACACTTGCTGGAGTTGGACAGTCCTGGGATGATTTTCCTGACTTATTGATTGAAAAAACATTGACATTTTGTGTAGAATAAACATTGATGTGATTGCATAACATAAATGTATATATTATTGCATGTGTATGTATGAACCTGATTGTGGTGTGTGGTTATATTGTGGTTTTGTATGGTTGTATAGTTGTGTGTGAATGCAGGCGTTTTAGTTTGTACATAATATGTTGGTTACAGACAGATAAATATAATTTTATACAAGACATTGGTTTCGTTTACCAAGTGAATGTCAAACTGACCCTGTGACAATTGGCGAGCTTGCCAGGATGAGATTTAAATGAAACTTGGTAAATGTCATTAGAATTGTACTAGAAATCAGACAAATAATTTCTTGTTGTGCACATTTAGACTTTACATTTTCCTGCACTCAGAATTTGGTTTTTCGGTGAACATATTTATAGTTTCCGGATTTTTTTTGGCTTGGATTTTTCATTTGCTGAAATGATATTCTTTGGTTTCAATCCCATGAAACTTGGTACTTTGTATTGATATTTTGTTGCAGCTGTTTTCATACAAAAACTGAAATTAAAAAAAAAATTGCAACATTGTCATGAATTGACAGCTTAC
This sequence comes from Sabellastarte sp. h YS-2021, assembly GCA_964017235.1. NCBI lineage: Eukaryota > Metazoa > Annelida > Polychaeta > Sabellida > Sabellidae > Sabellastarte > Sabellastarte sp. h YS-2021. Next base: position 25,477 of record CAXHLB010000565.1, on the reverse strand, counting down.
CTACAGCAGCTGTAAATATAAATATATTTTTTTGGCAATATTGAATATTTGAACAGTTTATTGTGCAGGTTCTTCTCCTGAGACCTGATTCAGAAGATCACTTTCGTTGAGTTGTCAGACCTTTTGTTTTTATGTACATCTGCTTAGTGTCACAAATCCTTGGTTTTTCTTTTCTGTGAATCAGTTAAAGGTGGAATTCAAGTGTGTACAAACAGGGTTATGTCTTTCTGGTGAGTTCATATTTTATTTAGTGCATTAACATAAATGTAGGTACATTGCGGGGTAGTTTGGTAGTACAACTATAGACATATAGAATATCTTGATCCACAAAGGTGAACTATTAAAAGGACTTGAAAATTGAATTTTCTAGTTCTTAACATTATTTCTTAGATAGGTACTTGACTTTCTTTGTGCCTTCCCCTCTTAAGAGTAATTTTTAGTCTCCTAAGATTCAGTTTGGAGAAAAGATTAGTTGCAAGTTTTGTTTTTCCACATGTGTACATTAGGGGTGTAATATGGTTTTGCCACTTTGTGTTGTTTCACTGGGTTTGCTTTGAATGAGGGGGTTTATATGATTTCAATATTGGTAGTGTTCACATTGTGCAAGTCTTTCTGTGGGGGAAAACATTTATTTGTGTAGAAGAAGTTGAGTTCTCAACATCTGTCCTTTGGGAGAGAATTTATGGAGGGAAATTCTTTGTTGTTTTATGTGCCAGCATTGCAGGTATATATCATTATTTTCATCACAGTTTATAATTACAGTGAATAATAAGTTATCATAATTTCTACATATAAATCATGTATTTATGTAGAATATATGTAAATATTTGGTCATGCATACAATTATTGTTATAGCATCACAAATCCTTTATTGTTTGTTGTGAAATCATTTGTATTTTGGTGATGATGTATTGGGATAGTGTTGCGAATTATTTATAGCTGGTGTCAGTGTTTTCTTGGGGAGTTCCATGCTGGTGTAGCTAGTGACTGATGTTTTCGACATTGGATGGTTGTTATTTCTTGATGTCATATCTGCTGGAGTTTAATCATGTTTTGATGTTGGATGCTTGACTTTATTATGTGATGTTACACTTGCTGGAGTTGGACAGTCCTGGGATGATTTTCCTGACTTATTGATTGAAAAAACATTGACATTTTGTGTAGAATAAACATTGATGTGATTGCATAACATAAATGTATATATTATTGCATGTGTATGTATGAACCTGATTGTGGTGTGTGGTTATATTGTGGTTTTGTATGGTTGTATAGTTGTGTGTGAATGCAGGCGTTTTAGTTTGTACATAATATGTTGGTTACAGACAGATAAATATAATTTTATACAAGACATTGGTTTCGTTTACCAAGTGAATGTCAAACTGACCCTGTGACAATTGGCGAGCTTGCCAGGATGAGATTTAAATGAAACTTGGTAAATGTCATTAGAATTGTACTAGAAATCAGACAAAGAATTTCTTGTTGTGCACATTTAGACTTTACATTTTCCTGCACTCAGAATTTGGTTTTTCGGTGAACATATTTATAGTTTCCGGATTTTTTTTGGCTTGGATTTTTCATTTGCTGAAATGATATTCTTTGGTTTCAATCCCATGAAACTTGGTACTTTGTATTGATATTTTGTTGCAGCTGTTTTCATACAAAAACTGAAATTAAAAAAAAAATTGCAACATTGTCATGAATTGACAGCTTACCTACAGCAGCTGTAAATATAAATATATTTTTTTGGCAATATTGAATATTTGAACAGTTTATTGTGCAGGTTCTTCTCCTGAGACCTGATTCAGAAGATCATTTTCGTTGAGTTGTCAGACCTTTTGTTTTTATGTACATCTGCTTAGTGTCACAAATCCTTGGTTTTTCTTTTCTGTGAATCAGTTAAAGGTGGAATTCAAGTGTGTACAAACAGGGTTATGTCTTTCTGGTGAGTTCATATTTTATTTAGTGCATTAACATAAATGTAGGTACATTGCGGGGTAGTTTGGTAGTACAACTATAGACATATAGAATATCTTGATCCACAAAGGTGAACTATTAAAAGGACTTGAAAATTGAATTTTCTAGTTCTTAACATTATTTCTTAGATAGGTACTTGACTTTCTTTGTGCCTTCCCCTCTTAAGAGTAATTTTTAGTCTCCTAAGATTCAGTTTGGAGAAAAGATTAGTTGCAAGTTTTGTTTTTCCACATGTGTACATTAGGGGTGTAATATGGTTTTGCCACTTTGTGTTGTTTCACTGGGTTTGCTTTGAATGAGGGGGTTTATATGATTTCAATATTGGTAGTGTTCACATTGTGCAAGTCTTTCTGTGGGGGAAAACATTTAGTTGTGTAGAAGAAGTTGAGTTCTCAACATCTGTCCTTTGGGAGAGAATTTATGGAGGGAAATTCTTTGTTGTTTTATGTGCCAGCATTGCAGGTATATATCATTATTTTCATCACAGTTTATAATTACAGTGAATAATAAGTTATCATAATTTCTACATATAAATCATGTATTTATGTGGAATATATGTAAATATTTGGTCATGCATACAATTATTGTTATAGCATCACAAATCCTTTATTGTTTGTTGTGAAATCATTTGTATTTTGGTGATGATGTATTGGGATAGTGTTGCGAATTATTTATAGCTGGTGTCAGTGTTTTCTTGGGGAGTTCCATGCTGGTGTAGCTAGTGACTGATGTTTTCGACATTGGATGGTTGTTATTTCTTGATGTCATATCTGCTGGAGTTTAATCATGTTTTGATGTTGGATGCTTGACTTTATTATGTGATGTTACACTTGCTGGAGTTGGACAGTCCTGGGATGATTTTCCTGACTTATTGATTGAAAAAACATTGACATTTTGTGTAGAATAAACATTGATGTGATTGCATAACATAAATGTATATATTATTGCATGTGTATGTATGAACCTGATTGTGGTGTGTGGTTATATTGTGGTTTTGTATGGTTGTATAGTTGTGTGTGAATGCAGGCGTTTTAGTTTGTACATAATATGTTGGTTACAGACAGATAAATATAATTTTATACAAGACATTGGTTTCGTTTACCAAGTGAATGTCAAACTGACCCTGTGACAATTGGCGAGCTTGCCAGGATGAGATTTAAATGAAACTTGGTAAATGTCATTAGAATTGTACTAGAAATCAGACAAAGAATTTCTTGTTGTGCACATTTAGACTTTACATTTTCCTGCACTCAGAATTTGGTTTTTCGGTGAACATATTTATAGTTTCCGGATTTTTTTTGGCTTGGATTTTTCATTTGCTGAAATGATATTCTTTGGTTTCAATCCCATGAAACTTGGTACTTTGTATTGATATTTTGTTGCAGCTGTTTTCATACAAAAACTGAAATTAAAAAAAAAATTGCAACATTGTCATGAATTGACAGCTTACCTACAGCAGCTGTAAATATAAATATATTTTTTTGGCAATATTGAATATTTGAACAGTTTATTGTGCAGGTTCTTCTCCTGAGACCTGATTCAGAAGATCATTTTCGTTGAGTTGTCAGACCTTTTGTTTTTATGTACATCTGCTTAGTGTCACAAATCCTTGGTTTTTCTTTTCTGTGAATCAGTTAAAGGTGGAATTCAAGTGTGTACAAACAGGGTTATGTCTTTCTGGTGAGTTCATATTTTATTTAGTGCATTAACATAAATGTAGGTACATTGCGGGGTAGTTTGGTAGTACAACTATAGACATATAGAATATCTTGATCCACAAAGGTGAACTATTAAAAGGACTTGAAAATTGAATTTTCTAGTTCTTAACATTATTTCTTAGATAGGTACTTGACTTTCTTTGTGCCTTCCCCTCTTAAGAGTAATTTTTAGTCTCCTAAGATTCAGTTTGGAGAAAAGATTAGTTGCAAGTTTTGTTTTTCCACATGTGTACATTAGGGGTGTAATATGGTTTTGCCACTTTGTGTTGTTTCACTGGGTTTGCTTTGAATGAGGGGGTTTATATGATTTCAATATTGGTAGTGTTCACATTGTGCAAGTCTTTCTGTGGGGGAAAACATTTATTTGTGTAGAAGAAGTTGAGTTCTCAACATCTGTCCTTTGGGAGAGAATTTATGGAGGGAAATTCTTTGTTGTTTTATGTGCCAGCATTGCAGGTATATATCATTATTTTCATCACAGTTTATAATTACAGTGAATAATAAGTTATCATAATTTCTACATATAAATCATGTATTTATGTGGAATATATGTAAATATTTGGTCATGCATACAATTATTGTTATAGCATCACAAATCCTTTATTGTTTGTTGTGAAATCATTTGTATTTTGGTGATGATGTATTGGGATAGTGTTGCGAATTATTTATAGCTGGTGTCAGTGTTTTCTTGGGGAGTTCCATGCTGGTGTAGCTAGTGACTGATGTTTTCGACATTGGATGGTTGTTATTTCTTGATGTCATATCTGCTGGAGTTTAATCATGTTTTGATGTTGGATGCTTGACTTTATTATGTGATGTTACACTTGCTGGAGTTGGACAGTCCTGGGATGATTTTCCTGACTTATTGATTGAAAAAACATTGACATTTTGTGTAGAATAAACATTGATGTGATTGCATAACATAAATGTATATATTATTGCATGTGTATGTATGAACCTGATTGTGGTGTGTGGTTATATTGTGGTTTTGTATGGTTGTATAGTTGTGTGTGAATGCAGGCGTTTTAGTTTGTACATAATATGTTGGTTACAGACAGATAAATATAATTTTATACAAGACATTGGTTTCGTTTACCAAGTGAATGTCAAACTGACCCTGTGACAATTGGCGAGCTTGCCAGGATGAGATTTAAATGAAACTTGGTAAATGTCATTAGAATTGTACTAGAAATCAGACAAAGAATTTCTTGTTGTGCACATTTAGACTTTACATTTTCCTGCACTCAGAATTTGGTTTTTCGGTGAACATATTTATAGTTTCCGGATTTTTTTTGGCTTGGATTTTTCATTTGCTGAAATGATATTCTTTGGTTTCAATCCCATGAAACTTGGTACTTTGTATTGATATTTTGTTGCAGCTGTTTTCATACAAAAACTGAAATTAAAAAAAAAATTGCAACATTGTCATGAATTGACAGCTTACCTACAGCAGCTGTAAATATAAATATATTTTTTTGGCAATATTGAATATTTGAACAGTTTATTGTGCAGGTTCTTCTCCTGAGACCTGATTCAGAAGATCATTTTCGTTGAGTTGTCAGACCTTTTGTTTTTATGTACATCTGCTTAGTGTCACAAATCCTTGGTTTTTCTTTTCTGTGAATCAGTTAAAGGTGGAATTCAAGTGTGTACAAACAGGGTTATGTCTTTCTGGTGAGTTCATATTTTATTTAGTGCATTAACATAAATGTAGGTACATTGCGGGGTAGTTTGGTAGTACAACTATAGACATATAGAATATCTTGATCCACAAAGGTGAACTATTAAAAGGACTTGAAAATTGAATTTTCTAGTTCTTAACATTATTTCTTAGATAGGTACTTGACTTTCTTTGTGCCTTCCCCTCTTAAGAGTAATTTTTAGTCTCCTAAGATTCAGTTTGGAGAAAAGATTAGTTGCAAGTTTTGTTTTTCCACATGTGTACATTAGGGGTGTAATATGGTTTTGCCACTTTGTGTTGTTTCACTGGGTTTGCTTTGAATGAGGGGGTTTATATGATTTCAATATTGGTAGTGTTCACATTGTGCAAGTCTTTCTGTGGGGGAAAACATTTATTTGTGTAGAAGAAGTTGAGTTCTCAACATCTGTCCTTTGGGAGAGAATTTATGGAGGGAAATTCTTTGTTGTTTTATGTGCCAGCATTGCAGGTATATATCATTATTTTCATCACAGTTTATAATTACAGTGAATAATAAGTTATCATAATTTCTACATATAAATCATGTATTTATGTGGAATATATGTAAATATTTGGTCATGCATACAATTATTGTTATAGCATCACAAATCCTTTATTGTTTGTTGTGAAATCATTTGTATTTTGGTGATGATGTATTGGGATAGTGTTGCGAATTATTTATAGCTGGTGTCAGTGTTTTCTTGGGGAGTTCCATGCTGGTGTAGCTAGTGACTGATGTTTTCGACATTGGATGGTTGTTATTTCTTGATGTCATATCTGCTGGAGTTTAATCATGTTTTGATGTTGGATGCTTGACTTTATTATGTGATGTTACACTTGCTGGAGTTGGACAGTCCTGGGATGATTTTCCTGACTTATTGATTGAAAAAACATTGACATTTTGTGTAGAATAAACATTGATGTGATTGCATAACATAAATGTATATATTATTGCATGTGTATGTATGAACCTGATTGTGGTGTGTGGTTATATTGTGGTTTTGTATGGTTGTATAGTTGTGTGTGAATGCAGGCGTTTTAGTTTGTACATAATATGTTGGTTACAGACAGATAAATATAATTTTATACAAGACATTGGTTTCGTTTACCAAGTGAATGTCAAACTGACCCTGTGACAATTGGCGAGCTTGCCAGGATGAGATTTAAATGAAACTTGGTAAATGTCATTAGAATTGTACTAGAAATCAGACAAAGAATTTCTTGTTGTGCACATTTAGACTTTACATTTTCCTGCACTCAGAATTTGGTTTTTCGGTGAACATATTTATAGTTTCCGGATTTTTTTTGGCTTGGATTTTTCATTTGCTGAAATGATATTCTTTGGTTTCAATCCCATGAAACTTGGTACTTTGTATTGATATTTTGTTGCAGCTGTTTTCATACAAAAACTGAAATTAAAAAAAAAATTGCAACATTGTCATGAATTGACAGCTTACCTACAGCAGCTGTAAATATAAATATATTTTTTTGGCAATATTGAATATTTGAACAGTTTATTGTGCAGGTTCTTCTCCTGAGACCTGATTCAGAAGATCATTTTCGTTGAGTTGTCAGACCTTTTGTTTTTATGTACATCTGCTTAGTGTCACAAATCCTTGGTTTTTCTTTTCTGTGAATCAGTTAAAGGTGGAATTCAAGTGTGTACAAACAGGGTTATGTCTTTCTGGTGAGTTCATATTTTATTTAGTGCATTAACATAAATGTAGGTACATTGCGGGGTAGTTTGGTAGTACAACTATAGACATATAGAATATCTTGATCCACAAAGGTGAACTATTAAAAGGACTTGAAAATTGAATTTTCTAGTTCTTAACATTATTTCTTAGATAGGTACTTGACTTTCTTTGTGCCTTCCCCTCTTAAGAGTAATTTTTAGTCTCCTAAGATTCAGTTTGGAGAAAAGATTAGTTGCAAGTTTTGTTTTTCCACATGTGTACATTAGGGGTGTAATATGGTTTTGCCACTTTGTGTTGTTTCACTGGGTTTGCTTTGAATGAGGGGGTTTATATGATTTCAATATTGGTAGTGTTCACATTGTGCAAGTCTTTCTGTGGGGGAAAACATTTATTTGTGTAGAAGAAGTTGAGTTCTCAACATCTGTCCTTTGGGAGAGAATTTATGGAGGGAAATTCTTTGTTGTTTTATGTGCCAGCATTGCAGGTATATATCATTATTTTCATCACAGTTTATAATTACAGTGAATAATAAGTTATCATAATTTCTACATATAAATCATGTATTTATGTAGAATATATGTAAATATTTGGTCATGCATACAATTATTGTTATAGCATCACAAATCCTTTATTGTTTGTTGTGAAATCATTTGTATTTTGGTGATGATGTATTGGGATAGTGTTGCGAATTATTTATAGCTGGTGTCAGTGTTTTCTTGGGGAGTTCCATGCTGGTGTAGCTAGTGACTGATGTTTTCGACATTGGATGGTTGTTATTTCTTGATGTCATATCTGCTGGAGTTTAATCATGTTTTGATGTTGGATGCTTGACTTTATTATGTGATGTTACACTTGCTGGAGTTGGACAGTCCTGGGATGATTTTCCTGACTTATTGATTGAAAAAACATTGACATTTTGTGTAGAATAAACATTGATGTGATTGCATAACATAAATGTATATATTATTGCATGTGTATGTATGAACCTGATTGTGGTGTGTGGTTATATTGTGGTTTTGTATGGTTGTATTGTATAGTTGTGTGTGAATGCAGGAGTTTTAGTTTGTACATAATATGTTGGTTACAGACAGATAAATATAATTTTATACAAGACATTGGTTTCGTTTACCAAGTGAATGTCAAACTGACCCTGTGACAATTGGCGAGCTTGCCAGGATGAGATTTAAATGAAACTTGGTAAATGTCATTAGAATTGTACTAGAAATCAGACAAAGAATTTCTTGTTGTGCACATTTAGACTTTACATTTTCCTGCACTCAGAATTTGGTTTTTCGGTGAACATATTTATAGTTTCCGGATTTTTTTTGGCTTGGATTTTTCATTTGCTGAAATGATATTCTTTGGTTTCAATCCCATGAAACTTGGTACTTTGTATTGATATTTTGTTGCAGCTGTTTTCATACAAAAACTGAAATTAAAAAAAAAAATTGCAACATTGTCATGAATTGACAGCTTACCTACAGCAGCTGTAAATATAAATATATTTTTTTGGCAATATTGAATATTTGAACAGTTTATTGTGCAGGTTCTTCTCCTGAGACCTGATTCAGAAGATCATTTTCGTTGAGTTGTCAGACCTTTTGTTTTTATGTACATCTGCTTAGTGTCACAAATCCTTGGTTTTTCTTTTCTGTGAATCAGTTAAAGGTGGAATTCAAGTGTGTACAAACAGGGTTATGTCTTTCTGGTGAGTTCATATTTTATTTAGTGCATTAACATAAATGTAGGTACATTGCGGGGTAGTTTGGTAGTACAACTATAGACATATAGAATATCTTGATCCACAAAGGTGAACTATTAAAAGGACTTGAAAATTGAATTTTCTAGTTCTTAACATTATTTCTTAGATAGGTACTTGACTTTCTTTGTGCCTTCCCCTCTTAAGAGTAATTTTTAGTCTCCTAAGATTCAGTTTGGAGAAAAGATTAGTTGCAAGTTTTGTTTTTCCACATGTGTACATTAGGGGTGTAATATGGTTTTGCCACTTTGTGTTGTTTCACTGGGTTTGCTTTGAATGAGGGGGTTTATATGATTTCAATATTGGTAGTGTTCACATTGTGCAAGTCTTTCTGTGGGGGAAAACATTTAGTTGTGTAGAAGAAGTTGAGTTCTCAACATCTGTCCTTTGGGAGAGAATTTATGGAGGGAAATTCTTTGTTGTTTTATGTGCCAGCATTGCAGGTATATATCATTATTTTCATCACAGTTTATAATTACAGTGAATAATAAGTTATCATAATTTCTACATATAAATCATGTATTTATGTAGAATATATGTAAATATTTGGTCATGCATACAATTATTGTTATAGCATCACAAATCCTTTATTGTTTGTTGTGAAATCATTTGTATTTTGGTGATGATGTATTGGGATAGTGTTGCGAATTATTTATAGCTGGTGTCAGTGTTTTCTTGGGGAGTTCCATGCTGGTGTAGCTAGTGACTGATGTTTTCGACATTGGATGGTTGTTATTTCTTGATGTCATATCTGCTGGAGTTTAATCATGTTTTGATGTTGGATGCTTGACTTTATTATGTGATGTTACACTTGCTGGAGTTGGACAGTCCTGGGATGATTTTCCTGACTTATTGATTGAAAAAACATTGACATTTTGTGTAGAATAAACATTGATGTGATTGCATAACATAAATGTATATATTATTGCATGTGTATGTATGAACCTGATTGTGGTGTGTGGTTATATTGTGGTTTTGTATGGTTGTATTGTATAGTTGTGTGTGAATGCAGGAGTTTTAGTTTGTACATAATATGTTGGTTACAGACAGATAAATATAATTTTATACAAGACATTGGTTTCGTTTACCAAGTGAATGTCAAACTGACCCTGTGACAATTGGCGAGCTTGCCAGGATGAGATTTAAATGAAACTTGGTAAATGTCATTAGAATTGTACTAGAAATCAGACAAAGAATTTCTTGTTGTGCACATTTAGACTTTACATTTTCCTGCACTCAGAATTTGGTTTTTCGGTGAACATATTTATAGTTTCCGGATTTTTTTTGGCTTGGATTTTTCATTTGCTGAAATGATATTCTTTGGTTTCAATCCCATGAAACTTGGTACTTTGTATTGATATTTTGTTGCAGCTGTTTTCATACAAAAACTGAAATTAAAAAAAAAAATTGCAACATTGTCATGAATTGACAGCTTACCTACAGCAGCTGTAAATATAAATATATTTTTTTGGCAATATTGAATATTTGAACAGTTTATTGTGCAGGTTCTTCTCCTGAGACCTGATTCAGAAGATCATTTTCGTTGAGTTGTCAGACCTTTTGTTTTTATGTACATCTGCTTAGTGTCACAAATCCTTGGTTTTTCTTTTCTGTGAATCAGTTAAAGGTGGAATTCAAGTGTGTACAAACAGGGTTATGTCTTTCTGGTGAGTTCATATTTTATTTAGTGCATTAACATAAATGTAGGTACATTGCGGGGTAGTTTGGTAGTACAACTATAGACATATAGAATATCTTGATCCACAAAGGTGAACTATTAAAAGGACTTGAAAATTGAATTTTCTAGTTCTTAACATTATTTCTTAGATAGGTACTTGACTTTCTTTGTGCCTTCCCCTCTTAAGAGTAATTTTTAGTCTCCTAAGATTCAGTTTGGAGAAAAGATTAGTTGCAAGTTTTGTTTTTCCACATGTGTACATTAGGGGTGTAATATGGTTTTGCCACTTTGTGTTGTTTCACTGGGTTTGCTTTGAATGAGGGGGTTTATATGATTTCAATATTGGTAGTGTTCACATTGTGCAAGTCTTTCTGTGGGGGAAAACATTTATTTGTGTAGAAGAAGTTGAGTTCTCAACATCTGTCCTTTGGGAGAGAATTTATGGAGGGAAATTCTTTGTTGTTTTATGTGCCAGCATTGCAGGTATATATCATTATTTTCATCACAGTTTATAATTACAGTGAATAATAAGTTATCATAATTTCTACATATAAATCATGTATTTATGTAGAATATATGTAAATATTTGGTCATGCATACAATTATTGTTATAGCATCACAAATCCTTTATTGTTTGTTGTGAAATCATTTGTATTTTGGTGATGATGTATTGGGATAGTGTTGCGAATTATTTATAGCTGGTGTCAGTGTTTTCTTGGGGAGTTCCATGCTGGTGTAGCTAGTGACTGATGTTTTCGACATTGGATGGTTGTTATTTCTTGATGTCATATCTGCTGGAGTTTAATCATGTTTTGATGTTGGATGCTTGACTTTATTATGTGATGTTACACTTGCTGGAGTTGGACAGTCCTGGGATGATTTTCCTGACTTATTGATTGAAAAAACATTGACATTTTGTGTAGAATAAACATTGATGTGATTGCATAACATAAATGTATATATTATTGCATGTGTATGTATGAACCTGATTGTGGTGTGTGGTTATATTGTGGTTTTGTATGGTTGTATTGTATAGTTGTGTGTGAATGCAGGAGTTTTAGTTTGTACATAATATGTTGGTTACAGACAGATAAATATAATTTTATACAAGACATTGGTTTCGTTTACCAAGTGAATGTCAAACTGACCCTGTGACAATTGGCGAGCTTGCCAGGATGAGATTTAAATGAAACTTGGTAAATGTCATTAGAATTGTACTAGAAATCAGACAAAGAATTTCTTGTTGTGCACATTTAGACTTTACATTTTCCTGCACTCAGAATTTGGTTTTTCGGTGAACATATTTATAGTTTCCGGATTTTTTTTGGCTTGGATTTTTCATTTGCTGAAATGATATTCTTTGGTTTCAATCCCATGAAACTTGGTACTTTGTATTGATATTTTGTTGCAGCTGTTTTCATACAAAAACTGAAATTAAAAAAAAAAATTGCAACATTGTCATGAATTGACAGCTTACCTACAGCAGCTGTAAATATAAATATATTTTTTTGGCAATATTGAATATTTGAACAGTTTATTGTGCAGGTTCTTCTCCTGAGACCTGATTCAGAAGATCATTTTCGTTGAGTTGTCAGACCTTTTGTTTTTATGTACATCTGCTTAGTGTCACAAATCCTTGGTTTTTCTTTTCTGTGAATCAGTTAAAGGTGGAATTCAAGTGTGTACAAACAGGGTTATGTCTTTCTGGTGAGTTCATATTTTATTTAGTGCATTAACATAAATGTAGGTACATTGCGGGGTAGTTTGGTAGTACAACTATAGACATATAGAATATCTTGATCCACAAAGGTGAACTATTAAAAGGACTTGAAAATTGAATTTTCTAGTTCTTAACATTATTTCTTAGATAGGTACTTGACTTTCTTTGTGCCTTCCCCTCTTAAGAGTAATTTTTAGTCTCCTAAGATTCAGTTTGGAGAAAAGATTAGTTGCAAGTTTTGTTTTTCCACATGTGTACATTAGGGGTGTAATATGGTTTTGCCACTTTGTGTTGTTTCACTGGGTTTGCTTTGAATGAGGGGGTTTATATGATTTCAATATTGGTAGTGTTCACATTGTGCAAGTCTTTCTGTGGGGGAAAACATTTATTTGTGTAGAAGAAGTTGAGTTCTCAACATCTGTCCTTTGGGAGAGAATTTATGGAGGGAAATTCTTTGTTGTTTTATGTGCCAGCATTGCAGGTATATATCATTATTTTCATCACAGTTTATAATTACAGTGAATAATAAGTTATCATAATTTCTACATATAAATCATGTATTTATGTAGAATATATGTAAATATTTGGTCATGCATACAATTATTGTTATAGCATCACAAATCCTTTATTGTTTGTTGTGAAATCATTTGTATTTTGGTGATGATGTATTGGGATAGTGTTGCGAATTATTTATAGCTGGTGTCAGTGTTTTCTTGGGGAGTTCCATGCTGGTGTAGCTAGTGACTGATGTTTTCGACATTGGATGGTTGTTATTTCTTGATGTCATATCTGCTGGAGTTTAATCATGTTTTGATGTTGGATGCTTGACTTTATTATGTGATGTTACACTTGCTGGAGTTGGACAGTCCTGGGATGATTTTCCTGACTTATTGATTGAAAAAACATTGACATTTTGTGTAGAATAAACATTGATGTGATTGCATAACATAAATGTATATATTATTGCATGTGTATGTATGAACCTGATTGTGGTGTGTGGTTATATTGTGGTTTTGTATGGTTGTATTGTATAGTTGTGTGTGAATGCAGGAGTTTTAGTTTGTACATAATATGTTGGTTACAGACAGATAAATATAATTTTATACAAGACATTGGTTTCGTTTACCAAGTGAATGTCAAACTGACCCTGTGACAATTGGCGAGCTTGCCAGGATGAGATTTAAATGAAACTTGGTAAATGTCATTAGAATTGTACTAGAAATCAGACAAAGAATTTCTTGTTGTGCACATTTAGACTTTACATTTTCCTGCACTCAGAATTTGGTTTTTCGGTGAACATATTTATAGTTTCCGGATTTTTTTTGGCTTGGATTTTTCATTTGCTGAAATGATATTCTTTGGTTTCAATCCCATGAAACTTGGTACTTTGTATTGATATTTTGTTGCAGCTGTTTTCATACAAAAACTGAAATTAAAAAAAAAAATTGCAACATTGTCATGAATTGACAGCTTACCTACAGCAGCTGTAAATATAAATATATTTTTTTGGCAATATTGAATATTTGAACAGTTTATTGTGCAGGTTCTTCTCCTGAGACCTGATTCAGAAGATCATTTTCGTTGAGTTGTCAGACCTTTTGTTTTTATGTACATCTGCTTAGTGTCACAAATCCTTGGTTTTTCTTTTCTGTGAATCAGTTAAAGGTGGAATTCAAGTGTGTACAAACAGGGTTATGTCTTTCTGGTGAGTTCATATTTTATTTAGTGCATTAACATAAATGTAGGTACATTGCGGGGTAGTTTGGTAGTACAACTATAGACATATAGAATATCTTGATCCACAAAGGTGAACTATTAAAAGGACTTGAAAATTGAATTTTCTAGTTCTTAACATTATTTCTTAGATAGGTACTTGACTTTCTTTGTGCCTTCCCCTCTTAAGAGTAATTTTTAGTCTCCTAAGATTCAGTTTGGAGAAAAGATTAGTTGCAAGTTTTGTTTTTCCACATGTGTACATTAGGGGTGTAATATGGTTTTGCCACTTTGTGTTGTTTCACTGGGTTTGCTTTGAATGAGGGGGTTTATATGATTTCAATATTGGTAGTGTTCACATTGTGCAAGTCTTTCTGTGGGGGAAAACATTTATTTGTGTAGAAGAAGTTGAGTTCTCAACATCTGTCCTTTGGGAGAGAATTTATGGAGGGAAATTCTTTGTTGTTTTATGTGCCAGCATTGCAGGTATATATCATTATTTTCATCACAGTTTATAATTACAGTGAATAATAAGTTATCATAATTTCTACATATAAATCATGTATTTATGTAGAATATATGTAAATATTTGGTCATGCATACAATTATTGTTATAGCATCACAAATCCTTTATTGTTTGTTGTGAAATCATTTGTATTTTGGTGATGATGTATTGGGATAGTGTTGCGAATTATTTATAGCTGGTGTCAGTGTTTTCTTGGGGAGTTCCATGCTGGTGTAGCTAGTGACTGATGTTTTCGACATTGGATGGTTGTTATTTCTTGATGTCATATCTGCTGGAGTTTAATCATGTTTTGATGTTGGATGCTTGACTTTATTATGTGATGTTACACTTGCTGGAGTTGGACAGTCCTGGGATGATTTTCCTGACTTATTGATTGAAAAAACATTGACATTTTGTGTAGAATAAACATTGATGTGATTGCATAACATAAATGTATATATTATTGCATGTGTATGTATGAACCTGATTGTGGTGTGTGGTTATATTGTGGTTTTGTATGGTTGTATTGTATAGTTGTGTGTGAATGCAGGAGTTTTAGTTTGTACATAATATGTTGGTTACAGACAGATAAATATAATTTTATACAAGACATTGGTTTCGTTTACCAAGTGAATGTCAAACTGACCCTGTGACAATTGGCGAGCTTGCCAGGATGAGATTTAAATGAAACTTGGTAAATGTCATTAGAATTGTACTAGAAATCAGACAAAGAATTTCTTGTTGTGCACATTTAGACTTTACATTTTCCTGCACTCAGAATTTGGTTTTTCGGTGAACATATTTATAGTTTCCGGATTTTTTTTGGCTTGGATTTTTCATTTGCTGAAATGATATTCTTTGGTTTCAATCCCATGAAACTTGGTACTTTGTATTGATATTTTGTTGCAGCTGTTTTCATACAAAAACTGAAATTAAAAAAAAAAATTGCAACATTGTCATGAATTGACAGCTTACCTACAGCAGCTGTAAATATAAATATATTTTTTTGGCAATATTGAATATTTGAACAGTTTATTGTGCAGGTTCTTCTCCTGAGACCTGATTCAGAAGATCATTTTCGTTGAGTTGTCAGACCTTTTGTTTTTATGTACATCTGCTTAGTGTCACAAATCCTTGGTTTTTCTTTTCTGTGAATCAGTTAAAGGTGGAATTCAAGTGTGTACAAACAGGGTTATGTCTTTCTGGTGAGTTCATATTTTATTTAGTGCATTAACATAAATGTAGGTACATTGCGGGGTAGTTTGGTAGTACAACTATAGACATATAGAATATCTTGATCCACAAAGGTGAACTATTAAAAGGACTTGAAAATTGAATTTTCTAGTTCTTAACATTATTTCTTAGATAGGTACTTGACTTTCTTTGTGCCTTCCCCTCTTAAGAGTAATTTTTAGTCTCCTAAGATTCAGTTTGGAGAAAAGATTAGTTGCAAGTTTTGTTTTTCCACATGTGTACATTAGGGGTGTAATATGGTTTTGCCACTTTGTGTTGTTTCACTGGGTTTGCTTTGAATGAGGGGGTTTATATGATTTCAATATTGGTAGTGTTCACATTGTGCAAGTCTTTCTGTGGGGGAAAACATTTATTTGTGTAGAAGAAGTTGAGTTCTCAACATCTGTCCTTTGGGAGAGAATTTATGGAGGGAAATTCTTTGTTGTTTTATGTGCCAGCATTGCAGGTATATATCATTATTTTCATCACAGTTTATAATTACAGTGAATAATAAGTTATCATAATTTCTACATATAAATCATGTATTTATGTAGAATATATGTAAATATTTGGTCATGCATACAATTATTGTTATAGCATCACAAATCCTTTATTGTTTGTTGTGAAATCATTTGTATTTTGGTGATGATGTATTGGGATAGTGTTGCGAATTATTTATAGCTGGTGTCAGTGTTTTCTTGGGGAGTTCCATGCTGGTGTAGCTAGTGACTGATGTTTTCGACATTGGATGGTTGTTATTTCTTGATGTCATATCTGCTGGAGTTTAATCATGTTTTGATGTTGGATGCTTGACTTTATTATGTGATGTTACACTTGCTGGAGTTGGACAGTCCTGGGATGATTTTCCTGACTTATTGATTGAAAAAACCATTGACATTTTGTGTAGAATAAACATTGATGTGATTGCATAACATAAATGTATATATTATTGCATGTGTATGTATGAACCTGATTGTGGTGTGTGGTTATATTGTGGTTTTGTATGGTTGTATAGTTGTGTGTGAATGCAGGCGTTTTAGTTTGTACATAATATGTTGGTTACAGACAGATGAATATAATTTTATACAAGACATTGGTTTCGTTTACCAAGTGAATGTCAAACTGACCCTGTGACAATTGGCGAGCTTGCCAGGATGAGATTTAAATGAAACTTGGTAAATGTCATTAGAATTGTACTAGAAATCAGACAAAGAATTTCTTGTTGTGCACATTTAGACTTTACATTTTCCTGCACTCAGAATTTGTTTTTTTGGTGAACATATTTATAGTTTCCGGATTTTTTTTGGCTTGGATTTTTCATTTGCTGAAATGATATTCTTTGGTTTCAATCCCATGAAACTTGGTACTTTGTATTGATATTTTGTTGCAGCTGTTTTCATACAAAAACTGAAATAAAAAAAATTTGCAACATTGTCATGAATTGACAGCTTACCTACAGCAGCTGTAAATATAAATATATATTTTTTGGCAATATTGAATATTTGAACAGTTTATTGTGCAGGTTCTTCTCCTGAGACCTGATTCAGAAGATCATTTTCATTGAGTTGTCAGACCTTTTGTTTTTATGTACTTCTGCTTAGTGTCACAAATCCTTGGTTTTTCTTTTCTGTGAATCAGTTAAAGGTGGAATTCAAGTGTGTACAAACAGGGTTATGTCTTTCTGGTGAGTTCATATTTTATTTAGTGCATTAACATAAATGTAGGTACATTGCGGGGTAGTTTGGTAGTACAACTATAGACATATAGAATATCTTGATCCACAAAGGCGAACTATTAAAAGGACTTGAAAATTGAATTTTCTAGTTCTTAACATTATTTCTTAGATAGGTACTTGACTTTCTTTGTGCCTTCCCCTCTTAAGAGTAATTTTTAGTCTCCTAAGATTCAGTTTGGAGAAAAGATTAGTTGCAAGTTTTGTTTTTCCACATGTGTACATTCGGGGTGTAATATGGTTTTGCCACTTTGTGTTGTTTCACTGGGTTTGCTTTGAATGGGGGGGTTATATGATCTCAATATTGGTAGTGTTCACATTGTGCAAGTCTTTCTGTGGGGGAAAACATTTAGTTGTGTAGAAGAAGTTGAGTTCTCAACATCTGTCCTTTGGGAGAGAATTTATGGAGGGAAATTCTTTGTTGTTTTATGTGCCAGCATTGCAGGTATATATCATTATTTTCATCACAGTTTATAATTACAGTGAATAATAAGTTATCATAATTTCTACATATAAATCATGTATTTATATAGAATATATGTAAATATTTGGTCATGCATACAATTATTGTTATAGCATCACAAATCCTTTATTGTTTGTTGTGAAATCATTTGTATTTTGGTGATGATGTATTGGGATAGTGTTGCGAATTATTTATAGCTGGTGTCAGTGTTTTCTTGGGGAGTTCCATGCTGGTGTAGCTAGTGACTGATGTTTTCGACATTGGATGGTTGTTATTTCTTGATGTCATATCTGCTGGAGTTTAATCATGTTTTGATGTTGGATGCTTGACTTTATTATGTGATGTTACACTTGCTGGAGTTGGACAGTCCTGGGATGATTTTCCTGACTTATTGATTGAAAAAACCATTGACATTTTGTGTAGAATAAACATTGATGTGATTGCATAACATAAATGTATATATTATTGCATGTGTATGTATGAACCTGATTGTGGTGTGTGGTTATATTGTGGTTTTGTATGGTTGTATAGTTGTGTGTGAATGCAGGCGTTTTAGTTTGTACATAATATGTTGGTTACAGACAGATGAATATAATTTTATACAAGACATTGGTTTCGTTTACCAAGTGAATGTCAAACTGACCCTGTGACAATTGGCGAGCTTGCCAGGATGAGATTTAAATGAAACTTGGTAAATGTCATTAGAATTGTACTAGAAATCAGACAAAGAATTTCTTGTTGTGCACATTTAGACTTTACATTTTCCTGCACTCAGAATTTGTTTTTTTGGTGAACATATTTATAGTTTCCGGATTTTTTTTGGCTTGGATTTTTCATTTGCTGAAATGATATTCTTTGGTTTCAATCCCATGAAACTTGGTACTTTGTATTGATATTTTGTTGCAGCTGTTTTCATACAAAAACTGAAATAAAAAAAATTTGCAACATTGTCATGAATTGACAGCTTACCTACAGCAGCTGTAAATATAAATATATATTTTTTGGCAATATTGAATATTTGAACAGTTTATTGTGCAGGTTCTTCTCCTGAGACCTGATTCAGAAGATCATTTTCATTGAGTTGTCAGACCTTTTGTTTTTATGTACTTCTGCTTAGTGTCACAAATCCTTGGTTTTTCTTTTCTGTGAATCAGTTAAAGGTGGAATTCAAGTGTGTACAAACAGGGTTATGTCTTTCTGGTGAGTTCATATTTTATTTAGTGCATTAACATAAATGTAGGTACATTGCGGGGTAGTTTGGTAGTACAACTATAGACATATAGAATATCTTGATCCACAAAGGCGAACTATTAAAAGGACTTGAAAATTGAATTTTCTAGTTCTTAACATTATTTCTTAGATAGGTACTTGACTTTCTTTGTGCCTTCCCCTCTTAAGAGTAATTTTTAGTCTCCTAAGATTCAGTTTGGAGAAAAGATTAGTTGCAAGTTTTGTTTTTCCACATGTGTACATTCGGGGTGTAATATGGTTTTGCCACTTTGTGTTGTTTCACTGGGTTTGCTTTGAATGGGGGGGTTATATGATCTCAATATTGGTAGTGTTCACATTGTGCAAGTCTTTCTGTGGGGGAAAACATTTAGTTGTGTAGAAGAAGTTGAGTTCTCAACATCTGTCCTTTGGGAGAGAATTTATGGAGGGAAATTCTTTGTTGTTTTATGTGCCAGCATTGCAGGTATATATCATTATTTTCATCACAGTTTATAATTACAGTGAATAATAAGTTATCATAATTTCTACATATAAATCATGTATTTATATAGAATATATGTAAATATTTGGTCATGCATACAATTATTGTTATAGCATCACAAATCCTTTATTGTTTGTTGTGAAATCATTTGTATTTTGGTGATGATGTATTGGGATAGTGTTGCGAATTATTTATAGCTGGTGTCAGTGTTTTCTTGGGGAGTTCCATGCTGGTGTAGCTAGTGACTGATGTTTTCGACATTGGATGGTTGTTATTTCTTGATGTCATATCTGCTGGAGTTTAATCATGTTTTGATGTTGGATGCTTGACTTTATTATGTGATGTTACACTTGCTGGAGTTGGACAGTCCTGGGATGATTTTCCTGACTTATTGATTGAAAAAACCATTGACATTTTGTGTAGAATAAACATTGATGTGATTGCATAACATAAATGTATATATTATTGCATGTGTATGTATGAACCTGATTGTGGTGTGTGGTTATATTGTGGTTTTGTATGGTTGTATAGTTGTGTGTGAATGCAGGCGTTTTAGTTTGTACATAATATGTTGGTTACAGACAGATGAATATAATTTTATACAAGACATTGGTTTCGTTTACCAAGTGAATGTCAAACTGACCCTGTGACAATTGGCGAGCTTGCCAGGATGAGATTTAAATGAAACTTGGTAAATGTCATTAGAATTGTACTAGAAATCAGACAAAGAATTTCTTGTTGTGCACATTTAGACTTTACATTTTCCTGCACTCAGAATTTGTTTTTTTGGTGAACATATTTATAGTTTCCGGATTTTTTTTGGCTTGGATTTTTCATTTGCTGAAATGATATTCTTTGGTTTCAATCCCATGAAACTTGGTACTTTGTATTGATATTTTGTTGCAGCTGTTTTCATACAAAAACTGAAATAAAAAAAATTTGCAACATTGTCATGAATTGACAGCTTACCTACAGCAGCTGTAAATATAAATATATATTTTTTGGCAATATTGAATATTTGAACAGTTTATTGTGCAGGTTCTTCTCCTGAGACCTGATTCAGAAGATCATTTTCATTGAGTTGTCAGACCTTTTGTTTTTATGTACTTCTGCTTAGTGTCACAAATCCTTGGTTTTTCTTTTCTGTGAATCAGTTAAAGGTGGAATTCAAGTGTGTACAAACAGGGTTATGTCTTTCTGGTGAGTTCATATTTTATTTAGTGCATTAACATAAATGTAGGTACATTGCGGGGTAGTTTGGTAGTACAACTATAGACATATAGAATATCTTGATCCACAAAGGCGAACTATTAAAAGGACTTGAAAATTGAATTTTCTAGTTCTTAACATTATTTCTTAGATAGGTACTTGACTTTCTTTGTGCCTTCCCCTCTTAAGAGTAATTTTTAGTCTCCTAAGATTCAGTTTGGAGAAAAGATTAGTTGCAAGTTTTGTTTTTCCACATGTGTACATTCGGGGTGTAATATGGTTTTGCCACTTTGTGTTGTTTCACTGGGTTTGCTTTGAATGGGGGGGTTATATGATCTCAATATTGGTAGTGTTCACATTGTGCAAGTCTTTCTGTGGGGGAAAACATTTAGTTGTGTAGAAGAAGTTGAGTTCTCAACATCTGTCCTTTGGGAGAGAATTTATGGAGGGAAATTCTTTGTTGTTTTATGTGCCAGCATTGCAGGTATATATCATTATTTTCATCACAGTTTATAATTACAGTGAATAATAAGTTATCATAATTTCTACATATAAATCATGTATTTATATAGAATATATGTAAATATTTGGTCATGCATACAATTATTGTTATAGCATCACAAATCCTTTATTGTTTGTTGTGAAATCATTTGTATTTTGGTGATGATGTATTGGGATAGTGTTGCGAATTATTTATAGCTGGTGTCAGTGTTTTCTTGGGGAGTTCCATGCTGGTGTAGCTAGTGACTGATGTTTTCGACATTGGATGGTTGTTATTTCTTGATGTCATATCTGCTGGAGTTTAATCATGTTTTGATGTTGGATGCTTGACTTTATTATGTGATGTTACACTTGCTGGAGTTGGACAGTCCTGGGATGATTTTCCTGACTTATTGATTGAAAAAACCATTGACATTTTGTGTAGAATAAACATTGATGTGATTGCATAAGATAAATGTATATATTATTGCATGTGTATGTATGAACCTGATTGTGGTGTGTGGTTATATTGTGGTTTTGTATGGTTGTATAGTTGTGTGTGAATGCAGGCGTTTTAGTTTGTACATAATATGTTGGTTACAGACAGATGAATATAATTTTATACAAGACATTGGTTTCGTTTACCAAGTGAATGTCAAACTGACCCTGTGACAATTGGCGAGCTTGCCAGGATGAGATTTAAATGAAACTTGGTAAATGTCATTAGAATTGTACTAGAAATCAGACAAAGAATTTCTTGTTGTGCACATTTAGACTTTACATTTTCCTGCACTCAGAATTTGTTTTTTTGGTGAACATATTTATAGTTTCCGGATTTTTTTTGGCTTGGATTTTTCATTTGCTGAAATGATATTCTTTGGTTTCAATCCCATGAAACTTGGTACTTTGTATTGATATTTTGTTGCAGCTGTTTTCATACAAAAACTGAAATAAAAAAAATTTGCAACATTGTCATGAATTGACAGCTTACCTACAGCAGCTGTAAATATAAATATATATTTTTTGGCAATATTGAATATTTGAACAGTTTATTGTGCAGGTTCTTCTCCTGAGACCTGATTCAGAAGATCATTTTCATTGAGTTGTCAGACCTTTTGTTTTTATGTACTTCTGCTTAGTGTCACAAATCCTTGGTTTTTCTTTTCTGTGAATCAGTTAAAGGTGGAATTCAAGTGTGTACAAACAGGGTTATGTCTTTCTGGTGAGTTCATATTTTATTTAGTGCATTAACATAAATGTAGGTACATTGCGGGGTAGTTTGGTAGTACAACTATAGACATATAGAATATCTTGATCCACAAAGGCGAACTATTAAAAGGACTTGAAAATTGAATTTTCTAGTTCTTAACATTATTTCTTAGATAGGTACTTGACTTTCTTTGTGCCTTCCCCTCTTAAGAGTAATTTTTAGTCTCCTAAGATTCAGTTTGGAGAAAAGATTAGTTGCAAGTTTTGTTTTTCCACATGTGTACATTCGGGGTGTAATATGGTTTTGCCACTTTGTGTTGTTTCACTGGGTTTGCTTTGAATGGGGGGGTTATATGATCTCAATATTGGTAGTGTTCACATTGTGCAAGTCTTTCTGTGGGGGAAAACATTTAGTTGTGTAGAAGAAGTTGAGTTCTCAACATCTGTCCTTTGGGAGAGAATTTATGGAGGGAAATTCTTTGTTGTTTTATGTGCCAGCATTGCAGGTATATATCATTATTTTCATCACAGTTTATAATTACAGTGAATAATAAGTTATCATAATTTCTACATATAAATCATGTATTTATATAGAATATATGTAAATATTTGGTCATGCATACAATTATTGTTATAGCATCACAAATCCTTTATTGTTTGTTGTGAAATCATTTGTATTTTGGTGATGATGTATTGGGATAGTGTTGCGAATTATTTATAGCTGGTGTCAGTGTTTTCTTGGGGAGTTCCATGCTGGTGTAGCTAGTGACTGATGTTTTCGACATTGGATGGTTGTTATTTCTTGATGTCATATCTGCTGGAGTTTAATCATGTTTTGATGTTGGATGCTTGACTTTATTATGTGATGTTACACTTGCTGGAGTTGGACAGTCCTGGGATGATTTTCCTGACTTATTGATTGAAAAAACCATTGACATTTTGTGTAGAATAAACATTGATGTGATTGCATAACATAAATGTATATATTATTGCATGTGTATGTATGAACCTGATTGTGGTGTGTGGTTATATTGTGGTTTTGTATGGTTGTATAGTTGTGTGTGAATGCAGGCGTTTTAGTTTGTACATAATATGTTGGTTACAGACAGATGAATATAATTTTATACAAGACATTGGTTTCGTTTACCAAGTGAATGTCAAACTGACCCTGTGACAATTGGCGAGCTTGCCAGGATGAGATTTAAATGAAACTTGGTAAATGTCATTAGAATTGTACTAGAAATCAGACAAAGAATTTCTTGTTGTGCACATTTAGACTTTACATTTTCCTGCACTCAGAATTTGTTTTTTTGGTGAACATATTTATAGTTTCCGGATTTTTTTTGGCTTGGATTTTTCATTTGCTGAAATGATATTCTTTGGTTTCAATCCCATGAAACTTGGTACTTTGTATTGATATTTTGTTGCAGCTGTTTTCATACAAAAACTGAAATAAAAAAAATTTGCAACATTGTCATGAATTGACAGCTTACCTACAGCAGCTGTAAATATAAATATATATTTTTTGGCAATATTGAATATTTGAACAGTTTATTGTGCAGGTTCTTCTCCTGAGACCTGATTCAGAAGATCATTTTCATTGAGTTGTCAGACCTTTTGTTTTTATGTACTTCTGCTTAGTGTCACAAATCCTTGGTTTTTCTTTTCTGTGAATCAGTTAAAGGTGGAATTCAAGTGTGTACAAACAGGGTTATGTCTTTCTGGTGAGTTCATATTTTATTTAGTGCATTAACATAAATGTAGGTACATTGCGGGGTAGTTTGGTAGTACAACTATAGACATATAGAATATCTTGATCCACAAAGGCGAACTATTAAAAGGACTTGAAAATTGAATTTTCTAGTTCTTAACATTATTTCTTAGATAGGTACTTGACTTTCTTTGTGCCTTCCCCTCTTAAGAGTAATTTTTAGTCTCCTAAGATTCAGTTTGGAGAAAAGATTAGTTGCAAGTTTTGTTTTTCCACATGTGTACATTCGGGGTGTAATATGGTTTTGCCACTTTGTGTTGTTTCACTGGGTTTGCTTTGAATGGGGGGGTTATATGATCTCAATATTGGTAGTGTTCACATTGTGCAAGTCTTTCTGTGGGGGAAAACATTTAGTTGTGTAGAAGAAGTTGAGTTCTCAACATCTGTCCTTTGGGAGAGAATTTATGGAGGGAAATTCTTTGTTGTTTTATGTGCCAGCATTGCAGGTATATATCATTATTTTCATCACAGTTTATAATTACAGTGAATAATAAGTTATCATAATTTCTACATATAAATCATGTATTTATATAGAATATATGTAAATATTTGGTCATGCATACAATTATTGTTATAGCATCACAAATCCTTTATTGTTTGTTGTGAAATCATTTGTATTTTGGTGATGATGTATTGGGATAGTGTTGCGAATTATTTATAGCTGGTGTCAGTGTTTTCTTGGGGAGTTCCATGCTGGTGTAGCTAGTGACTGATGTTTTCGACATTGGATGGTTGTTATTTCTTGATGTCATATCTGCTGGAGTTTAATCATGTTTTGATGTTGGATGCTTGACTTTATTATGTGATGTTACACTTGCTGGAGTTGGACAGTCCTGGGATGATTTTCCTGACTTATTGATTGAAAAAACCATTGACATTTTGTGTAGAATAAACATTGATGTGATTGCATAACATAAATGTATATATTATTGCATGTGTATGTATGAACCTGATTGTGGTGTGTGGTTATATTGTGGTTTTGTATGGTTGTATAGTTGTGTGTGAATGCAGGCGTTTTAGTTTGTACATAATATGTTGGTTACAGACAGATGAATATAATTTTATACAAGACATTGGTTTCGTTTACCAAGTGAATGTCAAACTGACCCTGTGACAATTGGCGAGCTTGCCAGGATGAGATTTAAATGAAACTTGGTAAATGTCATTAGAATTGTACTAGAAATCAGACAAAGAATTTCTTGTTGT